>PVJN01040565.1:0-19194 GCA_004026805.1 Lasiurus borealis
TTTTTTTTTTTTTTTTTTTCCTGTTTTTGGTTCTCAGAGCTTCTGGAGCATTTTAAAGGGACTTATCAGTACTGGCCTGACAGACAGACAACTTGCTTTAGGGCAACAACTAATTTTTTTTTTCCCCAGTCTGAGCTTATACAATAGAGAATATTGGGGATATGGATACCTAAAGTAATTCACTATTACCCCTTCAAGCACTGTTTTCCCTTCCCAGTCCAATATCTTGAGCAGTCTTGACAAAAAATAATAATCTCCTATCTAAGATCGATGCCTGGCCTTCCTTCTCCATCTCAAAATACTTTGTTCCTTCCAGAACAAAGAGCATCCTCTTTCACTCAAGGTAACCAGTCTCGTCAACTACTTCACTTCTTCCTGAGCCCTCCTCCTTGGGTAAGCATGGCTGCCTCTATCTAGCAGCACCTTCCACTTCTCTCCACAGATGTTTTTTCCTGTGATGAGATTTCTAATCATTTGAAGAATGTTCCTCAACATTTGTTTCACTATTTACAATCCTATTTTTTATGTTCTTTCCATTGTCACACTTCTTAAATCAGTATCTATACAAGCAGTCTCTTTTCCTGAAAACTGTTTTTCCCCACCTCATGCTCTCTAGAAACTTTACTTCCAAAGGTCACCAAGGAAATGTCTAAAGATCAATGACTAGGTTTCTCTGCTCATTCTTCCTCTCCAGCATCCGTGTTTGGTATCTGTAGCAGCACACACCCTTATGTCTCTGTTTCTCTGCCTGCTCCCATGTCCCCTTTGTCAACACTTGCTTTTACTGTGTCCCTAATGCAGACATTTGTCAAGATTCAGTTCCCAGGGCCTCTGCTCTTCTATTTATTTGCTTTCCCTTGTTAATTTCATTTTGAAAATGTATTCAAAATCTATATCTCTATATATGACTACTCCTACTCTAAAATGCCTATTAGATGTTGTCTTCCTCAGGGTCTTCATAGTGATTAGATATATGTAAAATTAAATTCATCAGCCCTAACTGGTTTGGCTCAATGAATAGAGCATCGGCCTGCAGACTTAAGGGTCCCAGGTTCGGTTCTGGTCAAGGGCATGTACCTTGGTTTCAAGCACATATCCAATAGGGAGTGTGCAGGAGGCAGCTGAATCAATGTTTCTCTCTCATCAATGTTTTTAACTTTCTATCACTCTCCTTTGCTCTCTAAAAAAAAAAAATCAATAAAATATATTTTTTTAAAAATTCATCGTATCTCTGGCTTCTGCATACAATAGTAGCAATACAACTTCTCTCTTTACTAGTCACTTCGAGGCTAAACTTAAAAACCATTACTAATCCCTTGACTTCTCTCATCCCCATGTGTTGTCAACCACCAAGTCTAGTCAGTTCTTTCTAAAACCTTTTCAATCTCCTTTCCTTTTTACTCATTTTATCCCTATTGACTTAATGCTCATGAGTTCAGATAATTCATTCTTTTAATCATTCATTTAACAAATGTGTATTGAGTGCCTATTCTGCACCAGGCTTTGTGTTAGAACTAGGCAAGCAAAAACAAATACAGACTGCCTGTCTTCCAGCAATGGACTTTATCAAGTGTATAAGGTGCTCAAGATAATACTAATGAATATATAACTACTAATTGAAATGAGTATTCTCAAAAAGAATACAATTCGGGTTGAAACAATGAGTAGAAGTTGACTAGAAAAATGGACATGGCGTGCTAATAGAAGAAAGAAAATTACTGACAGAAAAATTTATTCAAAGATTCTTGCATTAGGACCATAATAAGTTCAAGAAACTGACAACTCAGTGAGGCTGGAGGTGAGTGGGCAAAGGGTGAAGCGAGGCTAGAGAAGAAAGAAGAGAAAGACATGTCAAGCTTGGTCAACCAGGGTAAGTTATTTGGTTGGACTCCATCCTAAGATTGATTGGGAGCACATAAAGAATTTACTAATAGTCATTTTTATGCAGCAATGGTCTCCTGCCTGAGATCCTGGATTCCCCTCCTGTAGTCTGTGCTGCATGTCATCACACGAGTTTTCATAAGATAATCTTCCAGCCTATCTAGTTTTACTTCCCCAGACTGACTTACAAAACTTGTACATTACAGCCCTTTGACTCCGGGCTTTCCTGACTGTGCTTTTGTTCACCTCCCTCATCTCTGCTTTAATTACCATCTATTATTCCTCTCTACTTCGTGACTACCCACGACTGAAGGGATCATTTAAATGCATTGTTTTCTGGAAACCATAAATATCCTGACCACCCTAATTTATAATGGCTCTCCATGTGCTCAGCAACCATGATACTTGCCATTTACACATTACAATAGCCTGGGTTTTAGAGCTAGAAATTCTTGGTTTAGAACAAATCAGTTAATTCTCAAAGCCTCAGATATCTATAAATGGATAAAACCTTTGTATGTATAGGGTTAGTGGGAAATTAAATTAGAATACATTTATAAAGTATCTAAAAGAGTAATTGTCACATAGAAAACATTGAACACTTATTATGTTCTGTTAGCTTAACAGACATATTTTTCTTGGTAGTAATGTTGTTAAGAGTATGATTCTATGAACACTCATATGCTTCTGATAAGTGTATAAATTACTTCTAATAATCAGAGAAAACTATTTGGTAGATTAAGTAAAAATGTCCATAATTTTTTACCTTATAATTACTGTATACTTCTAGGTATCTACCAGAAATCAAACAGGAATGGAATAAAGATGTGTGTTCAGAGTTGTTATTTGTTGCATTGTTTATAATAGAAATACACACACATAAACATCCAAAATAAGAGAATGAGTCAATAAAGTATAAATTATAATTTATCTGTGAGATGGATAGACGTCCATGTAGTCATTCATTTACAATGATGTTTATAAAGAATTTTTAAAGCTCTTAGAAAATAACTATGATATTGGGTTAAGTGGCAATATAGGGTATTGATGTGTTTTATATTGTTACCCAGCTATGGAAATGTACACAGGGGTCCTCATTATCCACATATTTATTATCTAAGTCTCCAGAGTTGCAAAATTTAATGAGTTGAGAGGGAGATTGGAGAACTGCACAAATTACATGCAAGGCCTCTAAAAAATAAGGATCTGGAGAGTTAGATCAATAAAAAAAATGGAAGAGAAAGTTAATGTGGATGACAAGATGGGCCATACAAAAGAGAATCATCTGACTAGTAAAGTATTATGAGAGGCTTTTGAGGAAATTGATGAGCTCTTCCAACATTTTTACAAAACTGGACTGCTTTATGATTGTGTTACTGCTTTAACCCAGTGTGAAGTGATGTAGTATTAAACTATATATTTTAAGTAGCTCCTGAGTCCATTTCCCATCATTTTATTGATTGATATTTTCTTATAAGTATTGATGTATAATTGCAAATATAACCTAAATTTTATTTAAAAGGTTTATAACAAATTATTTGTGTATTTTATTGCACTATCAAGATTAAAATTACAATTAATCTTTTAAAGGACTGTTAAAAGGCAAACTGAGACATATTAAAAACTTTAAGAGTATATTTGAGCTAAAATTGATTCAAGTCAGGCAGCGCCAAACTTGAAGTAGTCAGGAGTACCCCAGGGTCAGGAGTCAGGGGAAAGACTTGTATAGATAGAAGCTACAGAAGCAAAGCAAGGAAATTATTTGATTGGCTATAGCTTAAAGTCTAGCTGACTGTGATTAGTTGTCCTTTGTGTTTTGATTTCATAACCTTGAGGCATATACAGGCTTACATTTTGGTTTGCTTTTGTAGGCTGCCATGGTATTAGAGCCACTTCAGTCTAGTGGCCTCCTTGTTTAATTAATTTAACACCACTTACGAACTTTGATTCTCATTTTCATTGATTAACATTAGGTAATTCTAGGTTAACAAAGACTTCCTGATTATTATGCATAGAAAATTAAATGTAGAAAGATACTGTCCAGTAGAAACATAATGTGGCTCAGTTGTGTAATTTATATGAAATTAATTGAACAATATATTGTATTTAACACAATTATCCAAAATATAATAATTTTGTGATGCAATCAATATAAAAATTATCAGTGGGATTTTTTTAAGTATATTTCTTTATTGATTATAGAGTGGAAAGGAGGAGAGAGAGATTGTGTTAGGTGCTAAGGAGTATCACAATAATGAGAGAGAATCATTGACTGGCTGCCTCCTGTACACCCCCTACCGGGAATCGAGCCTGCAACCCAAGTATGTGCCCTTGGCTGGAATTGAACCTGGGACCCTTCAGTCCGCAGGCTGATGCTCTATCTACTGAGTCAAGCCAGGCGGGATTTTTTTTTTTAACTAAATCTTCAAAATCCAAATATATATTTGACCCAATACATCTCAATTTGAACTAACTATATTTTAAGCATTATATAGTTCAAGTCTAGAAGAAAATGCATCAAAGTGTTTTTCAAAATGAACACAAAAATGGTTATGTATAAGTAGAGGGATTTGATGTGAGAAATTACTTTCATAATTTAAACTTTTTTAACTTTGGCATTTAACTATCCCATATTTTTAGCTTTCTTTTTTTTACTTTATTAAGGGTAATATTTTTTATATCTCTCACTTATGGCTTAGATATTTAAATAATCCATTTTTTCTACTTTTCTTTATGTCCTTTGCTAGTTGTATTTCATTTCCTGCTTTAGCTTTTCTGATTTTCTCAGCAAGTTATTTCCATTTTTTCCATTCTTTTCATAGGTACCTGGTGAACTTCCATTCTAAGATCATTTTAAAGGATCCTGGCCCAGCCGAGTTAATTTCTTTCTATCCTTCCTTGCTTTCTCATAGATCAGATAATTTTTCCTTGTTATTATGAAACAAGTAATTTTCTTAGACTTCTTTGTCTAAAAAAAAAACAACAAAAAAAAAACCTTCTCAGGGAATCCTTTGAGTTATTTAAATTCACTTAGTTGATTTTCATTCTTTTTCTCCTACAAGTTCCCCCTTTTTGTCCTTTAGAATTATACATTTTAGAACATATAAATATATGGTCATTTTCAATCGGGTTGCTAAATTTAAACTCTTAAATATTTACTCCCTGAATGTAAGTATCACATCATGAGTTCTGTTTTCAACCCAGTGATTTGATTTCTCCATCATTTGGCCATAAAGGGCTATTTCTCCTAAATGAGCTAGAGAATTTACTTTGCATCACTTCCATGTTGTTTCCTTTCAAAGAGGATATACACAGAAATTGTTAGACCACTCTTTTGCATTCTGCATTGAAAAGCTTTGGGTAACTTGTTCAAAGAAAACTATGGAGCTTGGTCAAGAGATTGCGTATCATTTTCCTGAGGCTTTCTGATATCCTAAGTCACTGAGAAAATAATTGTCAATATATGTATGAGCTACATAATTTTGAAATTGTTGCTGTATATTATTAGGCAACTGCTACTCATTACTGTTAAGACATTACACATTCAGAGAGCAGAAGAATTCATTTAAATAATATAGAATTGAACAGAAAGAAAAAAGTAATAGAGGTGGTTGTGGGTGGGTATTCAAGTAGTAGCTGATTGAATACTAACAGCTTCCCGAAGTGATCCAGACACTAATGTACAGATGCTGAAATCTAACTCCCTGAACATCTGCTCAATAACCCTCACAGGCCACCCACAGAAAATAACAGGGTTGTTTTTTTCTCTCCCCAGGGATGGGAGTGGAGGACTATGGATAATAGCTTCTTAATGCAGGAAGTAAAAAAAATAAAAAAGCACAAACAATTGGATTTGGTGTGGAATGAATTAATGATAATTTACATTTGATATGCATTCTGGGTAGAAGTGATGAAAAACAGATCAAGTGAGATTATTTTGGAGAGGCTCATTATTTGTTTATATTCTGCCCTTTTCTGTGTGGGACAGCAGAGACTGGAAGGCACTCTCAAATGGTAGCAGTCTATATACATGAATGTATAGAAGGAGGTAAGAAAAAGAGAAAAAAGTGGGAGAGGAAGGGAGGTACATAGGGAGGAATTTCAGTGAACTTTTATTTGTAGAATAGGTTTCCTGGAAGGTGGGGGAAAACAAAATATTGGTTACCATTCGATTAAATTCAAAAACATTTATTGAGTACTTGCTCTGTGCTAAATTGTGCTAGGTGCTAAGATAACCAGGGAGTTAGATCTCTGCATAAGGTATAGCCATGTGCTCCCTCCCACCACCACATGCCCAGAGAGGGTTGGTCCAGTTTTTAACCCCATCACAAGCTAGGAATCCAAACAAGGATAGAGCCCAAACCAATTCCAGGACCCCTCTAAGCAAGACCAAGTTGGAGGAGCCTTAGACAGTAGGGATGATTCCAGAATTTAATCTTGAGTTATTGCCAGGTCATCTATGAGAGGTCTCTGGCCATTTCCGGGATTCCCTCTATCCTCTCATTAACTTCTCAACAAGCTCTATTGGGGCTCCTAGGAATGACGCAAACCAGAGCAGATGTTTAATGAGAATGTATAAAGTGTTACGTATCTTTAAGTGAGTCACTTTAGCAGGTCACTCTCTTCCCCAATAAAGAGCAGAGGTGCTGTGGCTTCAGGGAATCTCTAGTATCTGGCGCTGAAGACAGGAAAAGGAAGGGGGTCAGGAGAAAGCCCAGAGAAACAGGATTGAAGAGCCAGTTACTAGTTGCATGCTACTGAAGGAATTGTTCAACCTTTCCTGTCTCTTGTTGCTCAGCCTTCAAATGGTGATAACATGGTCTATGTCATGGGGTCACACTGATGATTCAATGAGATAAGATACTTGAACATTCTGGAAATTTCTAACACAGATATTAATATTTATGAAATTATAAAAGACTAGAGGCCAGGTGCACGAAATTCGTGCATGGTGGGAGGGTCCCCATAGACTGGCCTGCACCCTCTTGCAATCTGGGACTCCTCAGGTGATGTCCGACTACCGGTTTAGGCCAGATCCCACAGGAATCCCTCTCACAATCCAGGTCCGCTAGCTCCTAACGGCTCTTTTGCCTGCCTTCCTCATCACCCTTAACCACTCTGCATGCCTGCCTGATAGCCCCTAACAACTCGCCTGCCAGCCTGATCACCCCTAACTGCTCACCTGCCTGCCTGATCATCCTTAACCACTCTGCCTGCCTGTCTTATTGCCCCTAACTGCTTGCCTGCTTGCCTGATCGCCCCTAACCACTCTGTTTGCCTGCCTCATTACCCCTAATCACTCATCTTCCTACCTGATTACCCCTAACTGCTTGCCTGCCTGCCTGCCTGATCACCCCTAACTGCTTCTGCCTTGGCCCCCACCTCAGTGGCTTCGGCTGGAAGGATGACTGGAATGATGTCTAGAAGGCTGTTCAGCTGTCCGGTCTAATTAGCATATTATGCTTTTATTATTATAAATATCTAAATAGATGAGACAATAGATTCCTTAGACAGCTGAGGGAGTAAGTGTTAGAGACTAACTTTCTCCTAAGACAGCCATTGGAGTTAGAAAAGGAAACATCCAAGCCAATGGTAGAAATTACCTACATAATCCAATTCTGATTTTTAACTGGAGAACCTGGGATTGTATTTTTTTATAATTGTACTGAGCCTAAACTCAACATGCTGTCTGTGATAGAATCAAAACCAAAGAACATCAGAAGGTAGACTGAAATTTGCTCTTATCAAGGGCCTTAGAGGCTGGGGAGTGATGTGTTCCAGAAGCCATTCAAACACAGAGGGAGGAGCTGGCCGCTTGCAGCTATCTGCCTGCAGTTCTGCCACACCCTTCTCTCCATCCTGTCTGAGACTGCACTCTGGGGCCTGCCTGTAGCTGGACTAGATTCCATATAAGTGGGCGTGCAAAGTGCCTTTCCCTGGACAATCACCCAGGGAGATTCAGTGTTTCTTCTCAGTCCAGGGTTTCTTTTCCCTCGACTTTGTTAATTTTGTAATTTAGCTTTTTGCATCTTTTCAGCCCATCTAATAAAGCTGTGAGGAAATAAAGGCCAAATTGAGAAGCAGGGCTACAGAATTGAGCAAAATTAAAATGGTCATTTGGTTCTCATCCCAGTAAACCCTAGAACTACCAGCTTACTCTTCCTTATATCTGTTTCCTTCTGTCAACTAAATGCCAACAAGGACACATCGTCTCAAAAACTTTAACTTCCATTTTGCGGATAGTTGCAGAATTCTAGGACACTATAAGAATTTTGAGCAACTAAAGCAGGGACCATTAATAAGCAAACTGTCACTAGCTTTGGACAATTAATACAGGTCAAAAATAAAATTATAATATTTAATATTTAAATAACAGGTTAAATTTTACAGAATGTTTTATGCCCATTTTCTCATTTGATAGTTCAATTCCCAAGATGCTTCCAAATGATTCTACCCTCTGGTGTTCGTGCCCACTGGTAGCCATCCCAAATAGGGCTGATGGGTACAACCAATAGAATATCACAGAAATGAGGGAGTGTGGCCTCCATGTGACCCACATTGCAGCTTTCACCTTACTCTACTCAGGGGTCACTCTCTCTAGGAAAAGCCAGCTGCCATCGGTGAAGACACTCAACAGCTGTGATGGTTAATTCCATATTAATTTGACAAGGCTCTGTGGGATGGATACCCAGGTAGCTGGTAAAACATTACTTCTGGGTGTGCCTCTAAGAGTGTCTTTGGAATAGATAGGCATTTGAATCAATAGACTGCACAGAGAAGATTGCCCTTACCAACACAGGTGGACATCATACAATTCACTGAGGGTCCAAATAGGACAAAAAGATAGAGGAAAGGCAAATCTGCTCTCTCTGCTTGAGCTGAGACTAGTATCTACTAGTATCTTCTCCTGCCTTTGGACATTGGTACTCTTGGTTTCGGGGCTTTGGGGTTTAAACTAGCACTTATACATACCACTAACCTTCAGATTCTCAAGCCTTCAGACTAAATTACACCAGCAGCTACCCTGGTTCTCCAGCTTGCAGACAGCAGACCAGGGAATTCCTCAGGCTTTATAACTGCATGAGTCAATTCCTGTAATAAAATCAATATATCTGTGTGTCTCTATATATCCTATTTGTTTGCATAACACTGGCTAATTTATCAGCCCACACAATAAGGAATGGAAGTCTCCTGACAACAGCCAGTAGCAACTTAGAAGTGCATCCTACAGTCCCTATCAAGAATTCAGATCAGGAGAATCCAAGATGGCAGCATAGGCAAATACCTACACTCCTGCCTCGCACGACAATTTCAAAACTACAACTAAAAGATAGAACGGACATCATCCAGAACCACAGGAAAGCTGGCTGAGTGGAAATTCTACAACTAGAAGGAAAGAGAGGGGCTCACAGAGACCCAGAGGAGCTGCAAAAAGCTGAGGTATGGAGACGCACACGTGGAGAGAGTGGGTGCCAAAGTACCTGGCTGGCCTTCTCTGGCGGGAGGGAGACAGAGACTCTCAAAGGCATTGAACTCCTTATCCTATGACACTAAACCCCAGATCCAGCCAAAACTCATACGGGAGGAGTTTGGACTGTGAAGGGGGAGAAGTGCATGGACATTTAGGGGAGTCACAAAAGATCAAAGGCCTGGTGGCACGCACGGCACTGCACGCAGAAGACCAATTGCTGATTGTACCACTGGCTTTCAGAAGTGGGTGGGAGATAAACCCTCCCAACTGTGCCACTTCTAACTCCACTAAACCCCAGTTTCAGGCAAAACCCTGGGGACCCAGACTCGTGTGGTCCCAGAGCATAGGGGAGCTAGAGGGGCAACAGTCTAGAGGCACTGCGAGAGAGCGCGCATGCACAGGGACCGCTCCAGCGATTACCCAGTCAAGTGAGACTCAGGGGCCATGGAGGGCAGGGCCAACTGGAAGGCAAGGCGGTCCCTTAAGCCCTGAGTCTCCACCCATCCCAAGCTCAACAGAGAGGCTTTTGAAGTTTTTCAAGTCTGGTATCATAAGGCTGAATCCAACACAGAAGTTCTCTCAGCATAGTGAAAATGCCTAGACAAGGGAAAGGATCACAAACAAAAGAAATGGAGGGAAAAAAATGACTGGATATAGAGTTCAAAACCACACTTATAAGGTTTTTCAAGAATATCCTAGAAAAGTTGGGTAAAGTTAGGAGATCCAAGAGGAGATGAAAAAGGACCAACTATGAAAAAGGACCAACTAGAGATGCAAAAGATCCAAATAGAGATGGAAAAGGACCAACTAGAAATTAAACATACACTGACTGAAATAAAAAATATTATACAGAGACATAACAGCAGACTAGAGGAAGGCAAGAACCAAGTCAAAAATTTGAAATATAAAGAATCAGAAAACATTCAACTGGAAAAGCAAGAAGAGAAAAGAATCCAAAAATGTGAAGATAATGTAAGGAGCCTCTGGGACAGCTTCAAGCGTACCAACATCGGAATTGTGGGGGTGCCAGAAGAAGAGAGAGAGCAAGGTACTGAAAACCTATTTAAAGAAATAATGACTGAAAACTTCCAACATCTGGTAAAAGAAATAGACTTACAAGTCCAGGAAGCACACAGAACCCCATATAAAAGGAATCCAAAGAGGACTACACCAAGACACATCATAATTAAAATAGCACGAGCAAAAGACAAAGAAAGAATATTAAAAGCAGCAAGAGAAAAACAGTTTGTTACCTACAAGGGAGCACCCATACGACTGTCAGCTGATTTCTCAACAGAAACAATGCAGGCCAGATGGGAGTGGCAAGAAATATTCAACGTGATGAATAGCAAGAACCTACAACCATGAATACTCTATCCAGCAAAGCTATCATTCAGAATTGAAGGGCAGATAAAGAGCTTCACAGATAAGAAAAAGCTAAAGGAGTTCATCAACTCCAAACCGGTATTATATGAAATGCTGAAAGGTACTCTTTAAGAAGAGGAAGAAGAAAAAGGTAAAAGACAAAAAATTAGGAACAACAAATACATATCTATCAACAAGTGAATCTAAAAATTAAGTGAATTAAAAACTTGACCAACAGGATAAACTGGTGGATATAATAGAATCAGGAGCACAGAAAGGGAGTGGACTGATAATTCTCAGGGGGAAAGGGGTGAGGGGTGTACAGGAAGAGACTGGACAAAAATCATCCACCTATGATGAGGTCAACAGGAGGGAGGTAGTGGTAGAGGGAGGGGTGGGAGCTGGGTGGAGGGGAGCTATGGAGGGGAAAAAAGAGAAACAAATGTAATAATCTGAATAATAAAGATTTAATTTAAAAAAAATAAAAAACAGATCATTGCATCTTCTGCCAACATCTTTATTTAAATGACACATTTCTTGAAATATAGTTCATTTCATGTATCATGCAATCCACCCCACTAAAGTGTACAATTTTAGAATATTCACATATATGTATAACCATCATCACAGTCTTTTAGAACATTTTCATCACCTCAAAACAAAACCCATATCTCTTAGCTATCTCCCTATTATCCCATAGTCCCCAACCCTGAGCTACTACTAATCTACTTTCTGTTTCTATTGATTTGCCTCTTCTGGACATTTTATTTAAATATAATCATATAATATGTGGCCTTTGGGGAGTGGCTTCCTTCACTTAGCATAATGTTTTCAAAGTTTATTTATGTTGTGGCATATACCAGTACTTTATTCATTTTATAGACGCATTAAATTTCATTATATGGATGTATCCCATTTATCTATTTATCAGTTCATGGACATTTGGGTTGTTTTCAACTTTTTTCTATTATGAGTAATACTGCCATAAATATTCATACACAGTTGTTTATATTAACATGTTTTCATTTCTCTTTGGTATATACCTAGCAGTGAAATCGTTGGGTTTTATGATAACTCTATATTTAATCATTTGAGGAACTATCAGTGGTTTCTAAAGTGGCTGCCCCATTATATATTCCAACCAGTAGTAAATAAAGGTTCTGATTTCTCTACATGCTCACCAACACTTGTTATATCTGTTATATCTACCTTTTTAATTCTAACAATTCTAGTGGGTATGAAATGACAATTCATTGTGGTTCTAATTTGCATTTCTCTGATGACTCATGATGTTGAACATTTTTTCATGTATTTAGTGGCCATTTGTATATCTTCTTTGGAAAACCGTTTGTTTAGTTACTTGGCCCATTTTTAAATTGGGTTATTTGTCTCTTAATATTGAGTTGTTATTGTCTATTCTAGATGTAAGTCTCTTAATAGATATATGATTTCCAAATATTTTCTTCCATAGGGGTTTGCATTCTACTTTCTTGACAGTGTTTTTTGAAGCAAAAAATAATTTCATTTTAATGAAGTCCAATTTTTAACTATTTTTTTCTTTCATGGTTTGTGCTTTTGGTGTCATATCTAAGAATCCACTGTCAAATATTATATCATGAAAATTTGCCTATGTTTTCTTCTAAGATTTTTACAGTTTTAACCCTTTTAATTAAGTCTTTTATCTATTTTGAGTTAATTTTTGTGTGTGATGTGAGATAATCCAACTTTATCCAGCACCATTTATTGGAAAGACTATTCTATTCCCCATGAAAGTGTCTTGGCAAAACTCAATTTCCTACAGACACATGGATTTATTTCTGGACAGTCAGTTCTATTCCATTGGTCTATATGTCTATCATTATGCCAGTATACATTGTCTTGATTACTGTTGTTTTATAATAAGTTTTTGTTCGTTTGTTTTTGTGGAGGGGTTTTGTTAATCCTCACTAAGATTATTTTTCCCCATTGATTTCTAAAAGAGTGGAAGGGAGGGAGAGAGGAAGAGGAAGAGGAGGAGGAGGGGGGTAGAGGGGGGGAAGAGAGAGAGAGAGAGAGAACGTTTTTAAGTTGAGAAGTATGAGCCCTTCATATTCATTCTTCTTCTTCAGGATTATTTATCTATTCTGGGTCTCTGTAATTCCATATGATTTTAGAGTCAACTGAGATTCTGATAGGGATTATATTGAATCTGTAGATAAATTTGAGGAATATTACATCTTAGCAATATTAAGTTTTATGATCCATGAGCATGGAATGATTTCTATTTATTTAGATCTTAATTTATTTCAAAAATGTTTTGTAGTTTTAGAGCATAAATTTTACACTTCTGATGAATATATTCCCAAGTATTTTATTTTTTAATAATATTATAAATATAATTTTTAATTTCATTTTTATATTGTTTATTACAAGTATATCCTACAAACTAGCTGAACTTATTTATTAATTCAAATAGTTTTTATGGATTCTTTAGGATTATCTATATACTAGTGGCCTAGTGCATGAAATTAATGTGGGGTGAGGGGTCCCTCAGCCTGGTCTGCACCTTCTCACAATCCAGGACTGCTGACTCCTAACTGCTGGCCTGTCTGCCTACCTGATTGCCCCTAACCACTCTGCCTGCCTGCCTGATCACCTCAAACCGCTCTCCTGCCTACCTCATGGCCCCTAACCACTCTGCCTACCTGCCTTGTTGCCCCTAACCATTCTGCCTGCTTGCCTCATCACCCCTAACTACTCACCTTCCTGCCTGATCACCCAACTGCTCGCCTGCCTGCCTAATCACCCCTAACCATTCACATGCCTGCTTAATTACCCCTAACCGCCTCTGCCTGCCTGTCTGTTTGCCCCTAACTACTTGCCTGCCTGCTTGCCTGATTGCCCCTAACCATTGTGCCTGCCTGCCTGATTACTCCTAACTGCTCGTCTGCCTTCCTATTTGCCCCCTAAATGCTTGCCTGCCTGCCTGATCATCCCAAACCACTCACCTGCCTGCCTGATCACCCCTAAACGCCTCTACCTTGGCCCCTGCCTCCGTGGCTTCATCCAAAAGAACGTCTGGAAGGTCATTCAGCAGTCCAGTCTAATTAGCATAGTATGCTTTTATTATTATAGATAAGATCATGTAATCTAAAAGTATAGATTGTTTTACTTTTTCCTTTCCAATCTGGATGACTTTTTATTTCTTTTTCTTGTTTAATTCCTTGACTATATCCTCTAATACAGTGGTTCTCAACCTTTCTAATGCCGCAACCCTTTAATACAGTTCTTCATGTTATGGTGACCCCCAACCATATTTCATAACTGTAATTTTGCTATTGTTATGAATTATAATGTAAATACCTGTGTTTTCTGACAGTCTTAGGCGACTCCTGTGAAAGTGTCATTCAACCCCCAAAGGGGTCGCGACCCACAGGCTGAGAACCACTGCTCTAATACAATGTTGAATAGAAGTAGACTTTCAGGGGAAAACATCTGGTCTTTCACAGTTAAGTATGAGGTTAGCTCTGAGTTTTTTATAGACACCTTTTACCAACTTGAGGAAGTTCCCGTCTATTTTTACTTTCTTGAGTGTTTTTAACATGAAAGGGTGTTAAATTTATCAAATGCATTCCCTAGTGTCTACATAAAACTGATCATGTTGGTTTTGTTTTTTATTCTATTGATATGGCATATTACCTTGATTGATCCACCAAAATCTTGACCTCAAGACCTCTAAAAAGATCCTACACAAGAACCAGCTAATCTACCTCTAAATTCCTGACTCACAGAAACTGTGAGATAATAAATGCTTATTCTTTTTTAAGCCACAAAATTTTAGGATAATTTTTTACATAGCAATAAGTAATTAAGAATATTTTTATCACTGTTTTATAAATGAATAAATGGGTTTGGCATGTTTACCTCTTTGTAATCCTGCCCTGGATTATAGAATTAGATGTGAAAATGGTTTGAACCAGGTCTTGTGCCTCAAATAATAGATTTTTCTTCACAAAGGAAAATTTGATGACAAATTCCAAATTTACTGCAAACTTTTATCTCTAGTTGGTGAGCCTGCCCCCTATGATTAGGCAGGTAGTTCACTGCACAGGCACTACTGGCTGAGGGGGAAGATGGGGACTAATATCTGACCTGTGCTTCTCCTGCCAAGCTATATACCTGACTCAGGGCTGCATTGGCCCAGAGGAAATGGCCCCTTTTCAAATGTACCCATAAGCAGTCTGATTGCCAAGTCATATGCCCAAAGGGTTCATACTAGCTCTACATACCAGTGAAGCAATATTAATCAATGGGATTAATCCCAGACAAATTATTAAATCTAAAACAGAAATTGTTATCACTACCCTCTCTGAGCCCCTCCCCCTCAACACTTCTTTGTTAGGATCTGGTTGATCACCTTACATACTCAACATCACTTAATTCTCATAATTCTAAGAGGTAGATATTATTATACCCATTTTATTGATAAGGAAACCTACTGAGAGAGGTCAATAATTTATCCAATTCCCATAGATGGTACTGAGGTTAGAACTAAGGTTCATCTGACTCTGAAACCTTCATTCCACCCACCACACCCTGTTGTCCCATCTCCCTAATAAATCCATTGAGGATGTCTCTCTAGGAATATCAGCATTCTCATGGAGAATGCCTACTAAACAAACATTCAGGACCCATATACATTCATCTAAAATGGTAAACTACTGAGCTTTGAAATGTGGGATTATTTGGAACCATTAAGAACTCTCAACATTCTTCCAAACATTCCGTATAAAGTGACCTCCTTAACTTAAAGGTAGCCCTACTGAGCAGTCTCCATAGACATTAGACAATCCACTGAAGTCCGGGTCATTCATGACCTGAATCTCTGCTATATTTTTTAACTTTGAGATAGAAGAGAAGATCTACTGATGCAGGAAGGCAGGTGTTCATTCATTCCTGCAACCAGTATTTATTGAGTGTTTACTATGGACCAGATATATAAAGGGACAAAAGAAGATATAGCATTAAACAAAGCAGTTATGCTCCCTGACCTCATGGAGCTTAGAAGATAATGAGCTTTCTCTCTCTCTCTCTCTCTCTCTCTCTCTCTCTCTCTCTCTCTCTCTCTCTCTCTCTCTCTCTCTCTTCTCTCTAAATAGGAGAGAAACTACACACTTAGCTCTCATTACAACCACCACAGTGAAAGGCTCAATTGACTAACGCAAAACTTAGTAGGAAATAACTGAGAAAGCTAAAACAATGCTTTCAAAAACCTTCCTCTTACCTTCTCCCTTGAACAGCCAATGCAGACAAACAGACGCTTCTAAGCAGCCATTCTGGGAACCAGAGAAAGAGTGTCAGACTACACTCCCCCTTAACTGACAGTAAAAAGAGTTGCATGGCTAGGAGCAGGAGCACAGAGAAGAAAGGACCTTTAGGAAAACTTGGCTTTAAAATCAGGAATATCAGCTTATTATTGCCATGATTTCACAAGGAACCTCAGAAAGTAGAAGAGTTTGGGTTCATATCAGAACAACATGTAGAAAAAAATGACTGCCCAGCCAAAACCTTATCTGAACCTAAAATGTCTGCAAAATTGGTCAACAAAGTTCAAAGAAACAGCCTTTTCCTTGCAGGCTTTCCGTGCCAAGACTCCTTCTGGTCCAGTTGTAACTGAGTGAATAAGGAAGCCAAGAGAGTGAAATGGAATTTTTGGAACTCAATCCTGGGTGTGCTGCAAGCTGAGGACAGAAATATTTGGGTTGATGAAAGTGGGGTGTAGGCTTGTTTGCTTTAGGGTCCTTCCCATCCTTCAGAACTTTGGCCAATGTTATAGAGTCTCCTTGCAAAGACCAAAGGTCAAGGTGATCTGTCCAAAACACCTCTATCTATAATACATTATATGGAGAACATTAGCCAACAACCCCCATTTAAAAGGGAATAGGTTCAAAATCTCCATATACTAGAAAAACGGGTTAGAAAAATGAAATTTGACACCACGTCAAAGAAACAGATGCACAAGTCCTGATAAGATAGTGATGTGGGCAGTGTGGAGGGCTGCTGCGGAAAGTGGAGAAAAGACCAGCGTGTGGGGATCCAGGCCTGCACCTCCTTTCAGCCAGAGCAGCTCAGCTTTCCCTCTTCATACACTAGGGTTCTGGAAAATATTTAATTTGAGGGAAGAAGTTCAAATATATGAGACAGACAGATACAAAATATATAAAACATGAAAAGTTCTGCATTGGGAATTAAGAGACCATGCTTCTAGACCAGGCTGCCACAGGGCCCCTTAAGGAAGTGATCATAACTTGCAAGTCTTTTTTTTTTTCCAACTGATAAGTGCACAATGTTGAACAAAAATAGATAAAGGCAAAGAAGCATCAAACAAGCTGTCAAACTACAGCAAGAAGGCAGGGGAGGGTTACGGGGGGGTGGGGGGTGAGAGATCAACAGAAGGACTTGTATGCATGCATATACCGGTAAGCACCACCAATAGGCACAACATACTGGCAGGTGGTTCTGAGGGTCTTAGGCAACCCTGGTGGTTCTCAACCCACAGGTTGAGAAACGCTGCTATAGAGACTAAGACCATCGAAAAACACAGATATTTACATTATGAATAGTAGCAAAATTACAGTTATGAAGTAGCAACAAAAATAATTTTACAGTTGGGGGTCACCACAACATGACGAACTGTATTAAAGGGTCGTGGCATTAGAAAGGTTGAGAATGACTGCTCTAGAAAAGGTTACAGCTGCCTTTCATGACCAGAGCTTGAACTTTACTCTAGTCTCCTCCTCCTGAGAAAATAGAGTTTTACTTGAAGATAAACCTAGAACTGTGATTCACTTCTGTGCCTAGAAGACCCCGGTAACCAAGCACAGAAAGCAGTGTCACTATATTCTAAAGGGGCATATATTGTGCTCTGGTCCATAAAATAGCCCCAACAATGATAATTACAAAGGCATGTTGTTATTGAAAACATAGTTGGTCAGACATGGGGTCCAGCATTTTATACATATGGACTCTTTTAACCCCCACAACAGTCCTAAAAAATTAGAAATATTATTCCCATTTTATAGATGAGGAGACTAAGGCTCAAAGAGGGTAAGTGATTTATCCAAGATCACATTGATGCTAATAGAAGAAGCATATGGCAATGCCAGGCAGTCTAATGTTAGTGCTCTTGACCATTGTGCTACTCAAAGTGGAGACCAAGATGGAGACTCTACTGACATTTGCAACTCATCAGAGAAAGGAGAAGAAGTTGTAAAAGTAATGAAATACCTTGTCAGCAAACAGGTAGCTATTCAACAAAAACTAGAATCTAGGGGGAATGACTCGATGACACTTTAGAATAATCTGGCTAGACATGCGGAGTTATTAAGGAGAAGTGGCTCCAAGGAACAGAGCAAAGACAGTCTGAAAAGTAATTCTCCAAAGAAATGATGAAATCAAGTCACTGACCATTGGCAGAATGAAGGAAAGATAAACAGGTCCCTATAGACAGGGAGAGAGGCATGTTGGCAAAGGGAACTGCCAGAAATTCATGTGAAGTGTCCAAGAACCTGTCAGCATTGCTTAATGGTTCTAGGCTGTTTGAATGAAGCTTGCATACTACTGAATTCCTGGTATAGATATTTAAAAAGAAGGTCAGTTCTGAGTCAGGAGAACTGAGAGAAGGTTCTACCTTCACCTGCTGAGATAGCTCTTTGTTCATATTTGTGCTGATTTCTTTTTTTTACAATTTATTTTTTTATATATTTTATTGATTTTTTTGTTTTACAATGAGGAAGGGAAAAGGATAGAGAGTTAGAAACATCAATGACAGAGAAACATCGATCAGCTGCCTCCTGCACACCTCCTACTGGGGATGTGCCTGCAATCAAGGTACATGCCCTTGATCGGAATCAAATCTGGGACTTTTTAGTCTGCAGGCCAACACTCTATCCACTGAGCCAAATCAGTTAGGGCTGTGCTGATTTCTTGAGGACATGGTGGAAGGGAAGCAACAGGAGCTATCATTTAAATATACCTATTGAACTAAAAGGCACAGATACTCCTCTTCCTTGTTGCCCCATAGCCTTTTCCTTCTAGTCCAGAATTTCCAGAATCCCAATCTTTCCCTTCACTCCTCTGTCTACACTTGACCTTAAATATTCCACATGGGTTACTCCTTTTGAAAAACCTTCTTCTTTCTACCCTAAGCAACAGTGGTTGGTAGCAAGCCACAATGAAATAGCACTGTCACTAAAAAGGGTCTGGAAAGGCTAGTCATCATGACAAAGTGAGCAGAGCAGTGGTGATGAAGAGCCATCCAAGATGGAAACCAACCAGGGCAGATGTCAGGCACAGTGCCTGCCACATGCAAAGGAATCCTACTACTAGAAGGAAGGAAGAAAGGCAGAAGGCAGGAAGGCAGGAAGGCAGGAAGGCAGGAGGAAGGCAGGAAGGCAGGAAGGCAGGAAGGCAGGAAGGCAGGAAGGCAGGAAGGCAGG
>PVJN01040566.1:0-19194 GCA_004026805.1 Lasiurus borealis
GGTGGTCTGGACCGGAAGCCGGGCCACGTGACCCGGAAGCGGCCGCCGCCGCCGCCGCCGCCGGAGCCGGCGCGTCTGCGCACTCCGGCGCGTTCCTTCGGGACGGGACGCGCGCGGGCGGCGGGAACACGGCGTTCCACGGCGCCCTGTCCCCACCCCGGCGTGTGGGGTCGGGGAGCCCCGGCCCCCGCACAGCCCAGTTCGAGCCCCGATGACCCGCAGGGGCCCCAGAGGGCGGGACGGGGGCGTGACAGCTGGCGGTGATGGAGCGGAGAGAGGGGGCGCCGCGCTCTGGAAAGCGCGTCCGCTCGGCTGTGGGGCTCGTGCACGCGATCGGGGGCCTTTGGCCGTGACCCTGGCTCTCCGCTGGGCGCCCTGTGGCCCCCTCCTGCCCCTCGCCCCGCTACATCCCTAGACACCTTGCACCCTAAGCCAGTGCCTGCGCACCTCCCCCAACCACCTGGGTTGCAGCGCAGCCTTGCCAATGCCTTGCTCTGCCAGGCATGCCCATCTTCTCAAATGGCACAGCCTCCACGAAGCCTCACCCCCAAACCCTCAGCCTCTGTCACCCCTCTGCCCGTCCAGCCGTTGTGTAGCATGTCGTGAATTGCATTCCGGTTTCATCCCCCGTCTCGCTCAGCTGTCTGATCCAGAGCACAATGAATAGAGGGGAGTTGACAGACAAGGATAGAAAGTGATGGATCTGGGGAGAGCTGGGGTGCCGGGCACGGTCTCTGGCCCAGAACGGGTGTCCGCGGGTTTTTAATGGAAGAATGCATGATTCACGGGTCCACGCATCCTCGAAAGGAGCCCCCGGGACTACGTGACCTTGTTTGAACAGGCAGGGATCTCTCCTGTCTAATGCCACTCAGTGCCCGTCACCCCGGTTCTTACAAAGGAAGCTGGCAGATTGCTTTTGTCCAGCCATGCCCCCCCCCTTTTTTTGCGGAGGTTCCAAACAGAGTCGCCAGCGTTTTGTCACGGCCCGAAGTTTTCCCTGAAGCTGAATGCCATCAAGTTCCGGCTTCTTCTATTCGGGCTTCTGTTTAGGATAGCGCATCATACAGAGCGGAGGGCATTTTCAAATAAAATGTATGAATAAAGATGTGTAACTCCTCTCGCAGGCACTCTGATGTTGCTTGGGAAATTTGCTGCTCACATGGGTGATTCATGGATGCTGGGATATCACAGAGGTGGCCCATCCTAAGCTCAGAGCTGGCTTTCTGTGGGTCTTGGGTCTCCTTCCCCAAATTTCTCCCAGTTTCCAGACTAATCATGCCCCAAAGGTGCGTGTTAATGACCCATTTCTCTCTTGCTCCACTAAACAGATGCCATGCCGGGAAAACTTGCCCTCTGAATCCAAACTGCTGATTGTTGTTTTGTTTAGTTGTTGCTTTTTTTCAGTGCAAACCCTATTTCCTCAAGGATCCTCAGCTAACCACCTCCAAGTTCAAACTCATTGCTTATGCTCCTGATGTTGTGCTCTGTTGTCCTGCAAACGAGGACCGGAGACTTGCTGATGACATATTGGCAGTCTCTGGTGTCCCTAGCCAAGAAAGGTGGGGGTTGGAGGTAGGGAGGGAAAGGAATCATGGGAAAAAGAATTAGCAGCTGAAAGCAGCTATTACATAATTTTGGCTGCTTATTAATTTAGCAGAAGGAATGGCTTATTAAATTCTAATAGCAGCAGCACAAATGCAAACAACCTAGCAATTAACGGTGCAGGGCCCATTATTTTGTTAATATGTTCCCTTCGTTTGGCAAGTCCAGAAGAGCGGAATTGATAGAAGCAGATGGTCTTTTTCAGTAGATTATAGATGGTTTATTCCTCAATCTCAGTATTAAGTGCTAATGGTGCATTCACCCTGAAAGACAAAAGATGCTCGGTTGCTGTCTTTGTTAGTAATTAATCGCTTGACTCTGATTACCACAATTTTTAAATGGTGGGCTTTGTCATATACATGTTTCCTCGAACCTAGCATCTTCTTCATCTTTTATGGTAACGAGGCCTCTTTTTTTAATCCTCTGCCTTTATGATCTGGGTGGTTCTGATTTCTTGGTTGTTAATGATGGCATAAACTTATTTTTATGAAAATTAAAAATCAGGTTTTTTTTTACTTGCTCCTTTTTGGTACAAGAGATATTTATTTAAAAAACCATTTTGCATGGAACAAGAACATGTAGTTTCTTGCTGCAAGTCTGCCTGCTGTTACTGGTTTCGGCGGCCCGGGTAGATCAAGGACAATTCAACAAGGTCAGAAGAAAGAACAGATTTCTCTTTAAGTAGCAAAGATAGTCTTGTCCCACATATACAGGAGGTGAAGAATTGATAAGTAAACAACTTGCCTGTTATTTACTTTTTTTGAGATATAATTAACATGTAACATATTACTTTCAAATGTACAACATAATGGTGTGATATGTATATATATGGCAAAATGATCACAAGAAGTTTCGCTAGTATCACTGGTTTCTTCAATGTAAAAAAGAACCTATGTGTCATGTATGCTAAATTCAAGAGCTCAGAGTAAAACAGGGGGTCGACTTTCTAACAATAAAATGTTGAGACTTTTTATGTAATCTCTTGAAAGGTTTCAAAACTAGTTTTAGTTTTCTGTTAAATGTGTGATGACCATATGATTTTTATCTCCTCTCCCTCTCAAAATGCCATTAGATGGGGGGAAAAAAGAGAGATGTTTGAAGTATGTGTCTACAATGACAATAAGAGAGGATGTCAATGGGATGTGCTGTCGCCCATCATTAAACACTGCCATTTCAGGAACAATTGTAATATGTGCACATCGAGAACATGGAGAAGCAGAAGTGAGGGATGTTGAAATATTGCTACATCCTCTCGCACTAACAGCCAGAAAACAGATAACATCTAACATAAAGCGAGGAAGAGAATTTTCAGTAAACTCCAAAAGCAATAATACCTTTTTTTCCAGGGACTGAATCTGGAGGTAAGATGAAATGAAGATTATGACTGCATTTAATTTTACTGCAGGTTTTAATCTTCTTAAAAAGTATAATAAAGTAGATTAAAAAGAAACACCCTTCTGTTAGTACTAGCACTGTGTTATGAACTCGACCAGAGTTCCTTCAGCTGGTCTACGCTATGTTCTTTATGAATTATTAAAATGCAATGGCGTGCTGAATCAGTGCGGACGATCACAATAAGTCTAAAAAAGATTTCCAAAGATGAAGTCGTTTTCTCAGAGAAAAGTGGCCTCAAATGAGAGTCGTTAACCAGAGCATTTCAGAGAGAGAGAGAGAGAGAGAGAGAGAGAGTTATCACTGCCAAAGTCCTCCAGGATGAGCTGAAGAGAAATGTGAAAGCTATGCTCTCTCTTTAAGCCTGTTTCTACAGCTTTGAATACATTGCAAGAAAATGACTCTTCCTTTTTAATATTGGGTCAGAGCAGTGATTCTCAACCTGGGCGATCTGGCCTTCCTCTGACGCCCCAGGGACACTGGGAAGATTCTAGAGAAAGGCTGGTTGCCACAGTGGGGAGGAGGCGGGAGTTGGTGATACCGCTGTGCAAGGTACAGGGCAGCTCCCACCACAGAGATTGGATACGCTGTCAATGAAACAATTTCAGATAGCATTCTTCGGACGTGGTCCTTGAAATGCAATGTCTCAGCAGTAATCTAGCAGGGCTTCTGGAACAGTCTCTAGAGGACTCGTGAAAGCCCGGATTGCTGGGCCCCATCCTCAGAGCTTCTAATTCAACAGGTCTGAGGTGGGGCCTGAGAATTTGCATTTCTAACAGGCTGCTGCTGATCATGCAGGCCCGACCACACGTTGAGAACAATTTCTCTATAAAAAAAAAAAAAAAAAAGCTGGGAAATAGAACTGGGAAGTGCTCAAAGCCAGCAACGGTGATATAATTTCCCAGGCAAATGATCTAAAGGTAACTTGAGATCTGAATATTTTTATGGCTGACTTCATTAAGCCTGATACCATTAGGAGAGCAATATTCCCAGTGACAGGAACCTGAAGCTAAATCTTTATGCACAGCTCAGAGTGGCGTGTGATCGTGGCGTGCCCTGAGCAAACTAATATACAATAACGGTCTGTTCGAAATCAGGGCACTTAAGAGAAACCTGAAGATGGAACAAACAGAAGTCAGATGCTCGCCTGATGCATATCACTGGTCTAAAAACGTTTCCCAACGAACCAGGAGTCTCCTCTGACATATGTTGTCAGCAATTACAGGCAGGAGGCAGGAAAGAGAGAGTGTAGAGGGGACAGCTGGACAGGATCAATGTCCCCGGAGATGTGGACAGAAACCACTCCGTGGTCATCAAAAGCTGCCCCTTCTGTTCCGTGGCACCCAGCCGGGCCTGCTCCTCAGCCGGACCTGCGTTAGGTTTGCCCGTGGCACTGAGACCGGCCGATGACACGTGGAGTGAAGTGATGGCAAGCGATAGTGCAGAACATCCTTTCAGAGAAAAGCCTCTTCCCTCCCTCCCCCCAGAACTGAGTGATCGGGAGAGCAGGGAATTTTCCAGTGGACAGGACAGCTTTTTCTCAGCTCTGATCCTGCTGTTTGTGCTGCTTCCCGTGCCTCGTTGACGTTGACATTAGAAGAGAATTCTCAAACAATCCGAGTCCCCAATTTATAATTCCTCACCTAGCAAAGGGGCAAAGAAAATGGAATTGCGCTTGTTTTTTTACAATCCTCTGGCCAAGGCTAGCGTTTGTAACAGGCAGTAAATAAGGCAGCATTTTAAGCATCAGAAGGCTGAAAGAACCGAGGAAATAAAAATGGGGGGGAACATTCCAGTAAAGTCCCCCAATTTTCAAATAATATGAGCTAGTTTGTAGAATGAAGAAATCAAAATGTACAGGTTTTTGTGACCAGAGTGTGTCCTTGTCTTAGAAATACTATAGGAGAAAGTTAAAACATCCGAAAGCACTATTTAGAATACATGGACATTTTCATAGAATGATTTGAAAGAAAAATTCAGAATTATCACATACATTTTAAATATAACAAATAGAATTTCACTCCAGGAAAATTAATAATAAGAAAACCAATAAATTTAAAAGCAGGGAAGGGTGGGTGGAAAGAGATCAACCAATGAATTTGTATGCATGCATATATGCTAACCCGTGGACACAGACAATGGGGTGGGTGCTGAGGGCCGGGGGGCGGGGGGAGAGATGAGAAGAGGTTAATGGGGGGAAAAGGAGGACCAATGTAATACTTTCAACAATAAAGATCTTTTTAAAAATATATTTTATTGATTTTTTACAGAGAGGAAGAGAGAGGGATAGAGTTAGAAACATCAATGAGAGAGAAACATCGATCAGCTGCCTCCTGCACACCCCCTACTGGGGATGTGCCCGCAACCAAGGTACATGCCCTTGACCTGAATCGAACCTGGGGCCTTTCAGTCCGCAGGCCCACACTCCATCTACTGAGCTAAACCACTTAGGGCAACAATAAAGATCTTTAAAGAATAAAAATAAATTAAAATGGCCAACTATATGGTCACGGAAGATGATTTGACTTTGGGTGGTGGGAATGCAATGCAATATACAGATCATGTGTCATAGAAATTTACACTTGAAAACTGTATAACCCTATCAACCAATCTCATCCCAATAGATTTAATAAGAAACAAGTTTAAAGGTCATTTCATTCAACGTTTTTGTTTTACAAATAAGGAAATCAAACCCCAGAGAAGTTACATTGTTCAAGATCAGGAACTAAGTAGCAGGTGAGGGACTAAAACCCCTATGGTCTGTCTCTCTAGGAGATTTTTCCTAGAGAAAATCGCCTCTATTGTCCATAAACTCCTAGCCCCATCTCTACTTCTTGAGTTTCATTGGTTTTTCCTGCCTCTCTTCCCCTACCGTAGCAAGTGAAATATTCTCCTTCTCATCCTCCTCATTATTGCTCTATGTCAGCCCAACAAACTGGCCTCTCTCAGCTCCTTCCCTCCACCTGATCCCATCTACTTCCTTCTGAACACGGCCACCCAACTTATTGTTTCTGTAACATAATCCAATAGAGACGAGACCCTCTGCTTAAAATGCTTTAACTTCTTCATTCCCTCAGTTAGTAAGTGTGGGCCAGACACTCACTGGGTACTGGGGGTAACATAGAGAACAACCTAGACATAGAACTTTCTAACGGGCTCATACGGTGTGATTGGGGTGGGGCACAGTTATGCGCAGTGATTCCAACAGAGTGGAGTGTTTCAAGGGGCGAAGGCCAGGGTGCTGAGGGAGCACGTAAGAGTGCCTAACCCTGCCGAGACCGGTTTGGCTCAGTGGATAGAGCGTTGGCCTGCGGACTGAAGGGTCCCGGGTTCGATTCCGGTCAAGGGCATGTATCCTGTGGGGGTTGTGCAGGAGGCGGCTGATCGATGTCTCTCTCTCATCGATGTTTCTAACTGTCTATCCCTCTCCCTTCCTCTCTGTAAAAAATCAATAAAATATATATATTTTTTAAAAGAGTGCCTAACCCAGAGTCTTGATGGGAGTGATGGATGGTGGGTCAGAGACATTTCCTGGAGTGCACAGCTTTTAGGCCAAGTTTGAAAAGACAAACTGGGAGTTAGCCGAGAATAAGGGCAAGAGTATGCCACACAGGGAGAAGAGCGTGTGCAAAGATGAAGAGATGAGGACATCGCTGTTTTAGGGACCTGAGTGGCTGGGTACTCCTGGGTAAAGAAGTCTTCAGAGACTAGGAGGACCAAATCATGCAGAGCCTTTCAAACAAGATTACAACATGTGGGTTTTGCCCAGCGGGCGTAGCTCAGAGGTTGAGTGTCAACCTATGAGCCAGGAGGTCTTGGGTTTAATTCTCAGTCAGGGCACATGCCCGATTTGGGGGCTTGATCCCCAAGATGGGACGTGCAGGAGGCAGCTGATCAATGATTCTCTCTCATCATTGATGTTTCTCTCTCTCTCCCCCCTCCTTTCCTCTCTCTGGAATCAATAAAAACTAAACACACTTGGGCTTTAGAGAGGGATATTGGGAGGCATGGGAAGGTTTTAAGCACGGGCAATGCCGTTATCAGATTTGAGTACTGGAGTGTCAGAAAGCGCGCTCTGGATGAAAAGTGGTTAATTGTAGGATATATTATAGTCAGAGTTTAGCTGTAGAGAAAATAAACCGTTCTAACCGATGCAAACAGAAGCGGCCTAAAAGTGATTGAAAGAGCTGGAAGAGAAAAATCCGGGATGAGTTTCCAGGAAAACCTTCCAAAATAGCACCGTGGAACTTGACTGCCAGGGAGACGCGCTGCCTGCCATTATCAGCGGAATGCTAAGAAGCTCTTTCCATAACTGCTGGCTTCAGGCCTGTGCTTCCTCTGCTGTCACCGAGAACTCCGAAGCTGCTGCCAACAAAATGGATGCCGCGGGTTCTTCCTCTTTTCAGTCACGTGGCTAAGAGCTGGACCTTAGACTTCCTTAACTGTGTCCCTAAACATACTTGCCGGCAGACATAGCAGAGACAAGCCCCCGTTCATGACACATCACTTCCCCTTTCAGATCGTGTATGGGTACAACTCACTGTTGGAATCTACATCACAACCAGAAGGCCGGCTGAGGGCTTTAGTTTTCCGGTTTCTGGAAGGAGCACCGCAAGGAAGTGGCCATGGAAACTGAGTGAGCAGATTCAGTGTCCACCGCAGAAGTCTAGCCTGGTGGCCAAGAGACCGATGGGGAAGCTACTGATAATTCACAGGAGAAGGAAGGCAGCTTGAACAAGAGATAAAGAAAAGGAGATCGATTCCAGAGGATTTAGGACAGCGGTTCTCAACCTGTGGGTCGCGACCCCTTTGGGGGTCGAACGACCCTTTCACAGGGGTCGCCTAAGACTATTGGGAAACACCTAATTCCCATGGTCTTAGGAACCAACACACCGCTCCTCGGTGTAGCAAAGTGTAGCCATGTAGTTTACTGTTGTCATAGGAAGACTGTTGCCCATGCTACACCACGATGCAAGACAAAATTTCACTTATTTGTAATTAGAAAGAAATATTTCACAATATATAATTACATATTGTTTTTGTGATTAATCCCTATGCTTTATGTTCAATTTGTAACAATGAAAATACATCCTGCCTATCAGATATTTGCATTACAGTTCATAACAGCAGCAAAATCACAGTGATGAAGTAGCAACGGAAATAATTTTATGGGTGGGGGTCACCACCACATGAGGAGCTGTCTTAAAGGGTCGCGGCATCAGGAAGGTTGAGAACCACTGATTTAGGAGGTAGGATTGATCGGTGCAGTTGGGTTTGACGTGGGAGTGAGGGGAGTGGGTATAAAGTCAAGAATGATGCTGAGGGATGATTCCCTGAGAAATGGAACTGGTAGAGAAATGATGAATTCATTTGTCAGCCTGCGAAATGAGATAGCTAGAGGCCTTCACGCGGATAGCAGGAGTTGTTGACACAGCCTGAAGGCTCAGGAGTCGGGTTAGGGCCGGAGATAGAATTTGTGAGTCATCAGCAATGAAGCTGAGTCAGAGGATGAGATCACCTTCAGTGGTTCTCAACCTTTTAATGCCGCGACCCTTTAATACAGTTCCTCATGTTGTGGTGACCCCCAAACATAAAATTATTTTCGTTGCTACTTCATCACTGTCATTTTGTTACTGGTATGAATCGTAATGTAAATATCTGTGTTTTCCAATGGTCTTAGGTGACCCACAGGTTGAGAACCGCTGCTGTAGAGCCTAAGACCATTGGAAAACACAGATATTCACATTACAGTTCATTACAGTAGCAAAATTACAGTTTGGTTTGCTATGGGAGTAGGAGTCTAGAATAATGTACACAACAATAATATTGTTTTTAAAAGTACTGTTAAAAACAGAATTATAATATGGTTCCCATGATGTTTTTCACCTGGTGTTACTCCTATGATAATGTTAGGTTATCAGGCCAAAGGGAATTTGCAGATAGAATTAAGATTATTACTAACCAGTTAACCTTAAACTAGAGAAATTATCCCGTTGTAAAAGACACATACAAAGCTGGCAGGAGGGAGTTAGCGATCAGAGACTCAAGTCAGGAGGACAGCACAGACCTGTAACATTTTTTTGGTTTGGGGTTCCTCACTCCTTCTAAATTCAGCACCCCCATTCCTCAGGGAAACTGTTTTCTTCCCCTCCTACCATCGCTCGCATTCCAAGGATGAAAATTAAAATAGAGGGATCATCCAAGTGGGCCTAACTTAATCATATGGAACTTTTAAGAGAGTTTCCTCTGACTAGTAGAAGAAGAAATCAGAGTGACTTGAAGCATAAGAGGTATTCAGTGAGAGGAGTTTCTTCATTGGTGAGTGGGGGGCATGTGGAAGGACTTGAGAGTAGCCCCTATGAGATGAGAATGATCCCAACGGATGGATAGTCAAGAGCAGCAGCAAAAAATCCCCGGGAACCTCAGTCCCACAACCACAAGGAACTTAATTCTGCCAACAAGCTGAGCCTGGAAGAGGATCGAAAGCTCCAAATGAGAACATAGTCCCAGGTTATTCATGACCGGACTCTTGACCCGCAGAAGCTGAGAGATACTGATATTGTTTTCAATTGCTAAGTGTGTGTCGATTTGTTATCCACTAATGGGACACACACAAATACCCAGGATACCACTCAGGAATACTAACTTCTAGGGCAGTGATTCTCAACCTTCCTAATGCCGTGACCCTTTAAGACAGCTCCTCATGGGGTGGTGACCCCCAACCATAAAATTATTTCCGTTGCTACTTCATACCTGTAATCTTGCTACTGTTATGAACTGTAATGTAAATATCTGATAGGCAGGATGTATTTTCATTGTTACCAATGGAACATAATTAAAGCATAGCGATTAATCACAAAAACAATATGTAATTAGATATTGTGAAATATTTCTAATTACAAATAAATGAAATTTTGTCTTGAATCATGGTGTAGCATGGATAACAGTCTTCATATGACAACAGTAAACTTCATTGCTACATTTTGCTACACCGGGGAGCGGTGTGTTGGTTCCTAAGACCATGGGAAATAGGTGTTTTCCAATAGTTTTAGGCGACCCCTGTGAAAGGGTTGTCCGACCCCCAAAGGGGTCGCGACCCACAGGTTGAGAACCGCTGCTCGAGGGGCAGGCAAGGGGAACCTCCAGAGAAGACTGAGAAGTGGGGGTCCAAAGTCTGGGAGGAGGGAGCCCCAGAAGCATGTGGAGCCCTGAAGCCAGAAAAACAGCTGCTGATCAGAAGGAAGTTGTCAAACGGGCAAATATTGCCGAGAGTTCAAGTTGAAACGGAAAGGGCTCGCTGTGCTTTTAAGAAGCCATTTGAGTGAAGTGAAGTGTAGAAATGCTGCAGCAGATGGATGAGGACATGGAGGGGGAGAAGCGAACACACTCTTTGAGGAAATGGTGTTTAAAGGGGAGGAGGAAAGAGAGAGGTAGCTGGAGAGGGGGCAGGCATCCAGTCAGAGACGCTGTTGTCGCTTAAGGAGGGACAGACGCGCTGATGGGCAGGAGTTAGCAGAGGGAGAGGTGAAGATAAGGAGGAAGTGAGTAAGTACTCAGCGCTACAAAGATGCTGAGGAGCGAGGAGGGATGCCAGCCGCAGGGCAGGCAGAGACACTTCATAAGAGAAGGGACATTTCTTCCGTTTGGCTCAGAGCAATGAATGATAGGAAAGGAGCTTTTTTAAAATATATATATTTTATTGATTTTTTACAGAGAGGAGCAGAGAGAGATAGAGTTAGAAACATCGATGAGAGAGACATCAATCAGCTGCCTCCTGCACGCCCCCTACAGGGTATTTGCTTGTAACCAGGATACATGCCCTTGACCAGAATCGAACCTGGGACCTTTCAGTCCGCAGGCCGACGCTCTATCCACTGAGCCAAACCGGTTTCGGCTAAAAGTCTTCCTGAACGACAAAAACAGTCAGTCTTTGTTGCTTCAGGTAAACTGCTCGCCTGAGAGACACATCCATCTTGTAGAGGAGATAATGAGCAAAGCCGGCGGTGCCCTAATGGGCTGGAAATTAAGCACACACGATGCACGGATGTAAGAATCAGCCCCGCATTCCTGGTTACTGAGCGTTAGCATTAAAAAGAGCGGCAGCCAGCGTCTGTCTTTGTTCTGTTCGCTTAAAAATCATCAAAACGAGGTAAGCGCCGCCGGGAAGTTCATCTGAGGATGCTGTTCCCATTTTGCTCCGGGCAGCATTTCTCTCCTCACCTGTTGACCTTAGAAGCCCCGTCCGGCTGCGCCTTCTCTGGTCTTTGGCTCATCCCCGGCCGCATTAGTGACAGATACTGTGACAACGGCAGCAGGGCCTGCTAAAAGCAGTAAGAGCGGATGAATGAATGGATACACCCACCTCCAGGAAGTGTCCCTTACACACAAGCGTAAGAGACCGTGGTCCGCGCGCAGGGACCAGCGCCCCTGAGGAATCCCCGTGCAGGAAGTAATCCAAGAAGCTGAATGCGCTGATGGGAAAAGTCAGGCTCTCTGAGGAGCTGGGATGGTGAGAGCACACACACGCTTGGCAGGAGGGAGAGAACAATCAGACTCAGAGCGCCAGAATAGCAGCGACCTGCAATAGCGCCTGCAAGAAGGCCTGGCTAGCCCAAACCGGTTTGGCTCAGTGGATAGAGCGTCGGCCTGTGGACTGAGGGGTCCCAGGTTCGATTCCGGTCAAGGGCATGTACCTTGGTGGCAGGCACATGTCTCTCTCTCATTGATGTTTCTAGCTCTCTATCCCTCTCCCTTCCTCTCTGTAAAAAATCAATAAAATATATTTTTTTTTAAAAAAGGAAAGACAGCCTGGCTAGAGGGAACGGGGCCTGGCTGAAGGGTATGTGAGTTAGAAGGTTCACCGCGCAGTGCATTGTTGTCTGTTTGCCTGCCATCCCTCGCTCCTTTTAAGCTCAATACCCCATTCCCCAGGGACACTGCTTTCTCCTCCTCCCTCCATCACCCCCATTCCAAGGATGCAAGCTGGAAGTGTGCACCCTTCAGGGTTGGGCCAATCCTCTCTAAGAACAGGAAAACCGTTTTCAAAAGAGATTTGTAACCTGTCACCTGCGATCTGTGGGAACTAGAAATGCTTCCTGAAGACAGGAGATGGGCAGATGTTCGTTTTCAAAAACAGGGAGGAGGCAGGTTATGCAAATGTTCATGGGGATTTCCATCTGAATTCTCCGTTAAGAATATGGTATGGTGTGTGTGGGGGGTGTGACTCCCAGAGAGAGAAGAGGTGGTCCTTCAGGAAACCAGCGTGGATTTATTAAGAAAAGACAGCCTGACAGACAGGCCTTGTGTGTGTGTGTGTGTGTGTGTGTGTGTGTGTGTGTTGCCTGTGGTTGAGTGCGCTCCAACTCCTGGCGTCCTATAAATGAGTGATGTGCAGAATGTCCTGTGCTCAGTAGCTCCGCTCAGCTCCTGCAGGCTCATGCCTATGGCTTCTTTTATGGAGTCAATCCATTTCGTATTGGGTCCTTTTCTGCCCGCTGCCTTCTGTTTTCCCAGCATCACTGTCTTTTGCAAAGAACCCTGCCTTCTCACGAGGTGCCAGCTTCAGCTTTGCCATTTTTGCCTCCGGGGATGTTGCAGGTTTAATCTGATCTCGGGCTCCCTTTTTCATCTTTCTGGAAGTCCATGGTATCTGTGCAGCTCTCCTCCAACGCCGTATTTCAAATAAATCAAGTTTTTCCTATCAACCTTCTTCACTGTCCAACTTTCACATCCGGACACAAGAAGTAAGGGGAGAGAGAGTAGGGCACAGATGAATAATCAACAGATAATCCGATACAGTGGTACCTGGAGATACGAGTTTAATTCTTTCCATAACCTTGAGGCGTGGGAAACTATGAGACGCTTGAGTGGCAAAAAAGGTTTGGCTCAGTGGATAGAGCGTCGGCCTGGGGACTGAAGGGTCCCAGGTTCGATTCCGGTCAAGGGCATGTATCTTGGTTGCAGGCACATCCCCAGTGGGGGGTGTGCAGGAGGCAGCTGATCGATGTGTCTCTCTCATCGATGTTTCTAGCTCTCTGTCCCTCTCCTTTCCTCTCTGTAAAAAAACAATAAAATATATTAAAAAAAAAACAATTGGGACCGTGAGGGTATGGAGGATCTCAGTCTTGGTCTCTAATGACATCTTTACTCTTAGTGATCTTTCCTAATTCTTCCTTTGCTGCCCTTCCAAGTCTCAGCCTGATTTCCTGGCTGCTGTCTCCATCTGAATTGATAACTGAATCAAGGTAAACAAAGTGAACAATTGAGAGGTCTTCATTTTCTATAGCTGTGTATTTCTTTTAATAGTCATGGTGTATGTCTTCTTGCTGTTCAAACGCAGTCCTGCTTTGACATTTTCTTTCATTTTCATTGGAAATCATTTCAAATCATTGCTTCTTTCTGCCAGGAAGATAGTGTCATCTGCTTATCTCAACTTACCAATATGTCTTCCACCTTTTTCACTCCTCCTTCTTCTGAGTCTAGCCCGGTTTTGCCTGGATGTCCTAAGTACGGATTAACAGAAAGATAAAATGGACCCTTGGTGACACCTTTACCTATAGGAAACCATTCTGTCTTTTCTTTTCTTTTTTTAAAAAATATCTATTTTATTGATTTTTTTACAGAGAGGAAGGAAAAAGGATAGAGAGTTAGAAACATCGATGAGAGAGAAACATTGAACAACTGCCTCCTGCACTCCTACTAGAGATATGCCTGCAACCAAGGTACATGCCCTTGACAGGAATCGAACCTGGGACCCTTCAGTCTGCAGGCCGACACTCTGTCCACTGAGCCAAACCAGTCAGGGCCCATTCTGTCTTTTCATATTCTGTTTGGACAGTGGCTTGCTGTCCACAGTACAGGTTATATGCATCAGGACAATCGAGTACTGAGGCATGCTCATTTCTTTCAGAGCAACCCATGGCTTTTCATGATGGATGTAGTGCAAGGCTTTACTGCAGCCTATAAAATATAGACTACAATGTAACTTACTTACACTATAATATTTCTATTTAAAATATTTAGTGCCAGCGCCCGCTTCAGTCCCTAATCGAATCAGTTAACCACAGCTAAAACGTCCTAACTTCATAAGTATTTATAGGTTTGTGAAAAAGAAAATGGCATGACGGTGACCAAGTTCAAGGCATGTGTTTATCATCAGCCTGGAAGTTTTCTCCTGCCCATCCTGTGTCTAGGTCTGAAGCTGTATTTTTCCCAAAATCCCTGGCACAGAGAGAAGCAACGGGAGGTTTCCCGCCATAATCAAGCCCGGAGCCCTGATGGTTTGCTTCCTGTTCTGAGAAGAAATTGGCCTCTTCGGTGTGATTGGAAGTCATGCATCTGAATGACAGTGAGCAGTACGCGTTGCTTAATGGATCCTGAGGAGGAGAGAGAAAAAAAAAAAAAACAGACTCAAACACACGCTGGCTGGGTGAGCCAGCCTTTCCCTGAATGCCGCCCTCTCCAGCCTGCACTGGAACAGGGAGGCTTTTATATAGCAGCGACTCCATCACCGGTCGTTCTGTCTGCTGAACCGAAGATGCGTGGTCTCCATTCTTGATGGATTTTCGTCTGATTTGGCAGCTTTCTTTAAGCATGGTGGCCATCTGTGAGCAGGAATCCTAGTACAGTGGTACCTCGAGATACGAGTGCCCTAACATACGAGATATTCGAGATACGAGCCATTTTTGCTTTGAAATACGAGCAACATTTGAGATAGGAGTAATTGCGCGGATCGGCCGGCTGCACACGACCCACCAGTTTACAGCGACTCGAGCGTCTCCTAGTTTCCCACGCCTCAAGGTTACGGAACGAATTAAACTCGTATCTCGAGGTGCCACTGTAATGAGGGCTGTGTACACACAGCATAGCTGCCGGGCTCTCTGCCTCATTTCCCTCCTTTTGTCTTCTTGATCTCATGTTCCCTCACCTGCTCATGTCAGGCTCCTGTGGCTTGCTTGCGAGGAGATAAGCCCAAGAACTAAGGGGAGAGAGGGTAGGGCACAGATGAATAATCAACAAGTAATCCTATACAGTGGTACCTCGAGATACGAGTTTAAATTGTTCCTCAACCTTGAGGCGTGGGAAACTATGAGACGCTCAAGTCTCGGTAAACTGGTGGGTCGTGTGCAGCTGGCCGATCCGCGCGATGACTCCTATCTCAAATGTTGCTCATATTTCAAAGCAAAAATCGCTCGCTCGACGGCTCGTATCTCAAACATCTCGTATGTTAGGGCACTCGCATCTCGAGGTACCGCTGTATTGCTAAGTGCTACCCTTCTCTGCATCTGGCGCTCCAGACCTAGAACATTAAAATTCCTCGCGCAAGCTGTGCTCTCTCCCACCTCAGTGGCTTGGAACACGAATATAAACCTTCCCCAGCTTTCAGAAAGTCTCAGCCCCTTTCACCTCTTCCAGGAGGCCTCCGTGACATTCTGTATCAGGCCTCTCCTGTGACCTGTTATTGTCTGTCCAGGCCCAGTAGTCCACAGGCCACTTACACGCAGAGGCCACATCTTTTTGTTTTCTGTAACTCGGAGGCTTTCCAGAATGGCTGGCATGTAAAGATTGATCACTAGGTGCTGGTGGATTGACTGAATGGGTCAGGAGAATTGAAGGCCAATCCTTATTGATGACATAAATAGTATGGCACCCCTGTGATATTCCAGGGGAGCCATACAATACAAAAATAAACAAGTCACTCTGCCAAAACTGGTTTGGCTCTGTGGATAGAACACCAACCTGCGGACTGAAGGGTCCCAGGTTCGATTCTGGTCAAGGGCACGTATCTTGGTTGCGGGCACATTCCCAGTGGGACGTGTGCAAGAGGCAGCTGATGGATGTTTCTCTCTCATCGATGTTTCTAACTCTCTATCCTTCTCCCTTCCTCTCTGTAAAAAAAAAAAAAAAATCAATGAAATATATTTAAAAAACAACAACAACAAGTAACTCTGTGAGGAAAACCCAAGAAGTGAGGGGAAAAGAGTGACAGAGGAAGACACACAATAAGCAGATGAACCAATAGGTCAGGAGGTGATAAATAGAAAGAGAGATGAATTGTAGGGAGGGGCTCCTGGAGTTGCTATTTCGAACAGAGTGGAACGCCTCCCTGGCAAAGTGACATCTGAGCACAGAGCAGAAGAAAGTGAGGGAATGAAGCAGTAGAATCTGAGGGATAAGTCTTTCTGGCAAAGAGAGCGAGAGAGTACCACCTCTTACTACTCGATGGGCAGAAGTGTGGCATATTTGATGTAAGGAATTAGAAGGAGACTAGCATGGCTGAAGTCAAGTGAGTGAAGAGGAAAGTGGTGAGTGAAGAGTTCAAAGTTAAGAATAGAGTGGAAATTTCCAGAGTGCTGTAACCCAGGTGCAGGTTGTTAGTGTAACCCAGGTGCAGGTTGTTAGTGTAACCCAGGTGCAGGTTGTTAGTGTGTGTGGTGAAGACAGGCTGTAGCCAAATTGCGGAAGGAGAACCCAGAGATAACCAATAACCTCCAGCCGCATCCTGTTATCATAATACTATAAAAATACCCTGTAACTTGGTTCGGGGCTCTCAGCCTCTGCTCTGCTTTCAGAGTATGTTGTGAGCCCCAGCATGCTGGTGAATAAACCCTTTGCTGTTTGCATGAGAACGTCTCTTGGAGCCTTCCATTGAGCGGCAAGTGTTTCGACCCTTACAGTGAGAGGTGAGATGAAAAAGAAGAGAAAAGCAAGAAAAACCAGACAGAAGATGCAAAATCCATTGCCTCTAATGACTAGGGTTTGGACCCAGGTGAATAAGGTAAACCGTCAGAGAAAACGAGGCCCTGAATTTGCGTGGTTGGAAAGCAGGAGACAAGCCAGAGGAATGGGAGGGAGCGGGGGAGGAGGGGTCCCGCTTCTGAAACAGGAGACAATACTAAAAATAACTTTCTAGTATATACTCGATGTTCTTCCCAGGTAATTGGTTATACTGTTCAAAGGACAAAAGTGAAACACCAACACAGGAAGTCAGTGAGTAGTGGGCACTAGGATGGTGGGGTCAGGAGAACATCACATCACATCCTTTGGCTTGTTCCATCGCTAACGATGCCAGGCTGGTTGATCAAAGTAATGTGGTACAAACAGTGTACAGACGTTTCTGCAAGCCATTTGGCAAGGTCTTGGTATCCTTCTGGAAAGACGGATAGATATAATCTGAATGGTCATCCTGCTAGATGGATTTGTTCTTTTTTATGATTGTTTTTTTTTAATTGTGGCAAAGTACACATAATAGATCATTTACTATTTCAACCGTTTACAAATATACAACTCAGCGGTACTAAGTCCATCCCCAGTGTTGTGCTACCATCACCGGAACATTTTCTATCACCTCAAAAGGAAGCCCTATACTCATCAAGCAATCACTCCTCTTTCTCCTCTCTCCCCAGTCCCCAGTGACCACTAATCTTCTCTCAGTATCTATTGATTTATTTGTTCTGGATATTTCATATGAATAGAATTATACAAGATTTGGGCCCCTTTTTGTCTTGAGTTTTTTCACTTAGCTTATGGTTCTCAAAGTTCATCCATGTTGTAGCATGTGTCAGTACTTCGTTCCTTCCTTTTTAGAGTTGAACTAGTGGCCCAGTGCATGAAATTCATGCACATTAAAAGAATTAATTAGAGGAAATATTTTAATATTGCTCTTTGCCCTTTCTCTACAATAGAAGTATCAGAGATGAAAGAAAATTAGTAAAATCTATATGAAAATCTTCCTTCTGTCAGAGTCTGAGATGTGCCACAGGACTCAGAGTCAAGTCCCCACTCACCTGTGCATGCCTCGAAATTGTGGGAGACCCAGAGCTGGCCGGCCTCACCCCCATCAAGCCCAGCCTGGCAGGGGGGCACAGCCTCAGGGCCCCCAGTGTATACTGGGCAGGGGGCGGAGCCTCAGGCCCCAGTACATACTGGGCAGGGGGCGGAGCCTCAGGTCCCCTGGCCCAGGAGGGGGTGTGTGGCCTGATTAGGAGCCACTTGAAAGCTTCCCCAGGTCTTGCAGAAACTGGTTGACTTGGTCTGGGTGATGACCAGACAGAACAGGAGACATTAGCTTCTGCACATAGTCCTCCCTCCCTTATGAGGCTTTCTAATGCAACTCACTGGCTTTCCTGCCTCCTTCTTCACTTTTTTTAAAATATATTTTTATTGATTTTTTATAGAGAGAAAGGGAGAGAGATAGAAAGTTAGAAACATTGATGAGAGAGAAACATCAATCAGCCGCCTCCTGCACGCCCCACAGTGGAGATGTGCCCGCAAGCAAGGTACATGCCCCCGACAGGAATCGAACCTGGGACCTTTCAGTCCGCAGGCCGACGCTCTATCCACTGAGCCAAACCGGTCTCGGCTCCTCTGTGTTTATAGAGAAATTGAGAGGGACCGGAGGCACTCAATTGGGAGGCACTATTGGGAGTTAGGAGGACTTGGTATCGTCAGTGCAACACCCTGCTGAGGTGAGAATCACCCTAGTCTGGGGTTTGCAGTCACACTTCTTGGCTGAATGTTGTGAAGTCCTTCCTATGAGACAGCCTGTTGCTAGGCTCCGGAGGAGAGGCACGGCCCCTTCAACAGACTCTCTCTCTTCGGATGGCAAACGGATCAGGTTATCAGATGACAGGCAAACGGAAAGTGAACCAGACTCAGGATTTTGAAATGTTGAAGCGAGGCAGAAAGATAAGTAAAACCTGACCAAACGATGTTTATTTGTGATTTTTTTCCTTTTTCTTTTCAAATGTGTCCAAATACTCCGACATCAGTAGGAGAAATGGGTCAACCAGGGAAAGACCTCTGACATTTTCTAGACCAGCATATATACATACACACACACACACACACACACACACACACACACACACACACACATATATATATACATATATATATATGTATATGTATATTAAAGGCTCAGTGCATGAAATTCGTGCATGGGGGGTCCCCTCAGCCCAGCCTGCACCCTCTCCAATATGGGACCTCTCGGGGGATGTCCAACTGCTGGTTTAGGCCCGATGGACATCCCTCTCACAGTCCTAGACTGCTGGCTCCTAATCGCTCACCTGCCTGCCTGTCTGGTTACCCCTAACTGCCCCTATTGCTGGCCTGATCACCCCTCACAGCCTCTATTGCTGGTCTGATTGCCCGTAATTGCTCCCCACTGCCAGCCAAGTCATCCCCAACTGCCTCCTCCCT
>PVJN01040567.1:0-19194 GCA_004026805.1 Lasiurus borealis
CAGGCTTACTAAGGTGGACCCAGAGCCACGGGAACGACACGCACAAAAGGAAGCCAGCAGCACCCCCAGAACCAAGATCCTATCCATTTGGAAGTGGGAGGCCGGTTTTCACTCCCAGAGTTCAAAGGTGGGAGCACAGTCCCCTTTCTCTGGCCAGCAAGCACCCATCATGGCGTCTGGGCAGAAGCCATGGCCTCTCCATCCCACCGAGAGGTGCATGGGGAACAGGCATTGTGCACTGTCCTGGCCTGGAAAACCCCAACAGAACTGCAGGGACACGTGACCTCACCAGCCAAGCCCAACCTTAATCCCGATCCCCTCCCAGAAGCACCTGCTCATCCCGGAGGCCTTTCCAGGGGAACACGTGGGCTCTGGAGGTGACAAACATCCAGTACACGGCATTCGCACCTGCCACCCCACCTCCGAGGGGGGCTCCTCAGACTGTCGCCTCGGAATGCAGACACAGATTCCGCGCAACTGCCCCCACTGCCCTCCTGGGAAAAGGCACTTGTCCCACCCGTGCGTCGCAGCCTGTTCCCAGCAGAGACTGGCAGGGGTGCTTAGCCGTGACTCCCCATAGCTTCCCACCCATGATGACAGCAGAGAGTAAACGTGCTCTTGGGCTGAAACCGTGTGGCTCAGTGGATAGAGCATCAGCCTGTAGACTGATAGGTCCCAGGTTTGATTCCCGTCAAGGGCATGTACCTTGGCTGCAGGCACATCCCCAGTAGGGGGCGTGCAGGAGGCGGCTGATCGATGTCTCTCTCATAGATGTTTCTAAGTATCCCTCTCCCTTCCTCTCTGTAAAAAATAAATATATATATTTAAAACACAAAAAAAACAAAAACAAACGTGCCCTTGGTCAGCCAGGGCACTGGCCCCAGAATCGCACTGGTGGCAGAGAAATGCACTGGAGAGGGGTCCTGGCTCGCCACCTGTACCCCGAGGCCTGGAAGACCTCGGTAGGTCTTTCTGCAGACCTGGTGAGGATGGTCTGATGTGAATATGGCTCCCGGCTTGGAGTCATAGCATTTTATTTCTGAGACATCGCTGAGTGCTCTCCCTGCAGAAGAAACGCTCTGCAAAGCCAACGCACTCAGGTGTGCTCCTCCAGGCTATCTCTCAGCCATGTTTGCAGCCACGTTGACCCTCTCCCTGGGTGCCAGTCCAACCAGCCAGCTTTCCATGATGGCAGACACAGAGCACGCTGCCGTGGAAGCGTGCTCTGTGCTGGAATTGCTTCTCATTGGCTTTTTCGTGGATTTTCCCCAGCGTGGACACGATTCGGGGGAGTGACTCTGAGAACACGCTGGGAACGCAGCCTGAAAACATGCACGGCACGCGGTGATTTCAGCCACATCTGCGCCACGGGAGGGCTCACGCCGCTAAATAAAACCGTGCCTGCGAATGATGCCATCTGGTTACATTTCAGAGCTTTCCATGTGCTTCCCATAAAAATACGACGTGATAAATGCCATCACTGGAGAACGTGTTAGGTTATCGCGGGATTCGGAAAAGAAAGGAACCCTGTTGGGGAATTAGACGCAGCTTCACCAAGACGGGAAGATTTACTTCTCCCGAGGCCTCAATCATTCATTCCACAAATGTTTATTGAGCACCTACTATGTGCTGGGAATACTTTGAGGCCCCTGGAACTACAGAAATTGACAACATATAAAATTCCCTGTCCTCATGGAACTTACACGAGTGTATGAGAGTGTGTGTGTGTGTGTGTGTGTGTGTGTGTGTGTGGCAGGGGCAGTCTGAGGGGATGAGGACAGAAAGATGGCAGAGGGACCAGGATGTGAGGGCTTTGAATGGCCACTATAAAGACTCTGGCCTAACACCAACGAGAAACCATTCATTTGCCGCCGAGTTAGCTGTGTCTGTTGGCACAGAAGTGGAATTCTAGTAACAAAGACAATAATAGCAACCGCCACACCTCGTGTTTACAGAGAGGAAGGGAGAGGGACAGAGAATCAGAAACATCTATGAGAGAGAAACATCGATCAGCCGCCTCCTGCACGCCCCCCACTGGGGACATGCCTGCAACCAAAGATACATGCCCCTGACCGGAATCAAACCCAGGACCCTTCAGTCTGCAGGCCAATGCTCTATCCACTGAGCCACACCGGTTTTGGCAACACCTCATGTTTCCCGAGCACTTTTCTAATGGGCCAAACTGTGCTTCAATTTAGGAGAACCTTCAGTCCTCACCGAAACGTAGGAAGGAGGGACGATGTTAAACCCCGATTCGCCAGAGGAAGTAACGAAGTGAAATAACTCTGCCTGATCACAAGCCCGGAAGTAGGGAGCCGGGTGCCCACAGGCCCGCCAGGTGTCAAAGCCGGTGTTCTGACCCACTGGCAGCCCGCCTCCCGCCAGGGCCTGATCAGATGGGGAGAAGGAACGAGGGAGGAGCTAGGCAGCAGGGAGCACAGAGGTGAAACCAGGAGAGGTGGTAGGCAGGGCAGGAGGAGGGGCTGGGCCTGTGGGGAGCAGAGATTAGAAGGCGAGGAGTTGTAAATTACCGTTAAAAGGAAGAGGAAGGGGGAGGGAGGAAGAGATACCAGGATTCCGGGTTAGCAGTGTCTGTTACCCACAGAGAATAATAACTGTCTGACCCTTATTTACAGGGATTAGCCATGTTCCTTTGCTGAGCCAGCCTCGACTGTCACTGTCCCCGTCCGTGCTGTCTTCTGGAGGTGGGAGACTACAGGCAAGCGCTGGGTATTGGTTCTCAAAGCTAAAACCTGCTTTCATTTTCACTCTACGGACTGCTGCCAGCCAGCCAGCCGGCTGCAGGCATGCCTCGCTGAACGCTCTCACTGACACGTGTCCACGCCAGGTTCACGAGATGCCTGTATGTCATCCCACCTCATTTCCATGTTCATATAGAACACCTCGCGTGGAACCGACAGGTAGGACAACTACGAAAGGATAAAGGCATCATGGGCTCCGTTGAGGGGGTAGGGGGGAGGGAAATGAAGAGGCTCTGGGTACCATTAGCCAATCATCTTCCAGAGGCTCAGAAGCCTGTAAGCCAGCGGTTCTCAACCTGTGGGTCGCGATCCCTTTGGGGGTCGAATGACACTTTCACAGGGGTCACATCAGACCATCGGAAAACAGATACTTACATTATGATTCATAATAGTAGCGCAATTACTGTTATAGTAGCAATAATTTTATGGTTGGGGGTCACCACAACATGAGGAGGTGTCTTAAAGGGTCGCTGCAGTAGAAAGGTTAAGAACCACTGCTGTCAGCAACGATGTCCTTAGGGCTCTCAAATGTCAGCTAACTCACGGGCCTTCCTTCCTTTTTCTCTTTCAATAAAACTTTATCAGCACCAATGTGAATGTCAGGTTACTTTCACGTGTTACCAACACCACTTTTCTCTGGCCCCCGTTCCTCATCGCTGGGGCCACCCTGAGACTCAGGGGTGCTCGGAGCCAGTGGCCAGCAGGGTCAGGCCGGCGGCTGTGGTGTGCAGCCTGGTCACAAGCTCAGGCTGGGCCTGTTGGCTGAAACCACTGGGCTTTACTTCTTCTTTTTTAAAAAAAAATATTTTATTGAGTTTTTACAAAGAGGAAGGGAGAGGGATAGAAAGTCAGAAAGACATTGATGAGAGAGAGACATTGATCAGCCGCTTCCTGCACACCCCCTACTGGGGATGTGCCCGCAACCAAGCACATGCCCTTGACCGGAATCGAACCCGGGACCCCTCAGTCTGCAGGCCGATGCTCTATCCACTGAGCCAAACCGGTTTCGGCTGGGCTTTACTTTTGACGCGGATATTCAGACGTCCTAACGGAGTGAAGATGCTCCTGAGTTTACAAAGCCAAAGCCAGTGGGGGTGGGGAGAGGGTGGGGACGGCAGTCCTCACAGGCACCAGGGGCCTCCACGTCTCAGAGCCGCTCAGAAGCCAGGCCAGCCGAAACCGGATTCCAGTCAAGGGCATGTACCTTGGTTGCAGGCACAACCCCAGTAGAAGGCGTGCAGGAGGCAGCTGATGGATGTCTCTCTCTCATTGATGTTTCTAACTCTCTATCCCTCTCCCTTCCCCTCTGTAAAATATCAATAAAATATATTAAAAAAAAGGAAGAAGAAGCCAGCCATCGTGTCCACCAGGGACGCAGGAGGAGGGTCTCCCCCGGAGCGGGCGTCTCGGGGAGCCTGCTGCCCAGGGCCGTGGGGCTGCGACTCACTCCCGGGGGCTCCCCAGTGCGGCAGGGAACATGAGGCCAGCAGCTGGGGAGCGGCGTGAGTCACGGGAGAGCCATCCACCCCTCTCTGACCTCATCCAAATAAAATTCCAGAAAAGAAATTAAAGCAGCTTACTTCATTAAAAAAAAAAAAATAGGGACGCACATGGAAATTCTGAAGTCAGACCCAGTTTCCATCGGGAATGTTTTAATTAGCGCTTATGTTTTGCTTGCTCGAGGGCGCACAATGTCAAGTATTCGGGGTCTCAGTTCACGGGCACCGCGTGTATGTGTGTGGAGGGTGCGCACAGGAGGGACCTGACCACAGAGTCGGACGCCTGAAAACAGAAAGGGTCCCCTCAAGTGGCTTCTGTTTGATTTCTACAGGAAGGATGCCAAAACCGGTGTGGCTCACTGGATAGAGCAGCGGCCTGCAGACTGAAGGGTCCCAGGTTCGATTCCGGTCAAGGGCACGTACCTTGGTTGCAGGCACATCCCCAGTAGGAGGAGTGCAGGATGCTTCTCTCCCATTGATATTTCTAACTCTCTATCCCTCTCCCTTCCTTCTCTGTAAAAATCAATAAAATATATTAAAAAAAAGTTAGGCCAGAGGCAGGAGCAGACACTAGGCTGGGGCATTGGTGGGGCCGCATCCAGCCCACGTAGTGAGGAGGACCCCCCTGACCCCTCGCTTCCCACACCTCCGGCTTGAACTGCACCCCGAGCCAGCACTCCGTTCTGAACCTCAGATTCGCTGTTCTCCCTCCCCTGTGTCTCTCCTTTGGTCACTATACCTGTTTATCTCACAACGGGACACAGAGGGCCTCCCCCACCCCCCCGACTCCCAGCCCACCTCAGGGGCACGACCCTCCTGCCTGCCCTAGGGGTCTCTCCAGAGGGCTCCCTCTTCCCAGCTCTCTTGCTGCTCCCTGTTTCTGACCAGCCATGAAAGGGACCTCCCCCACTTCTTCTCCAGAAGTCCTCAGTGGTTCTCCACCAGGGCCATCTAAAAAATCCAGGGTTAAAGCCTTATGCGATCTAACACCCCGCAGACACCTGTCTCCCGCCACCAACGGTGAGGGTGGGGTGAACTTGGGGTGAACTTGGCTCCTCTTAACCCGGCATGTCGCTCCGTCTCCTGGACTGAGCATCAGAGCGACTTACCTGGAAGCCACGGCGGAGAGAAGAGCCTGCAGGTGGCCGTATTTGGAATCGTGCACACACGCTCCCGAGCAAGAGATTCTTCCGGCCGGTTATTGTTTTGGACTCTGTGTTCCGAGCGGCTGCCAGACGCTAAGCTACCGCTCGACAACAGTGTCAGCTGCCTCAGTACAAAGGCAGGAAGAGGACGGGAGCAGGCCAGTGGCTCACGATGCACGTGGAGCAGCACCCAAGGCCTCGCCGCAGGGCCCGGCCACCCAGGGGGCAAGGAGAGGGAGCCAGGGACACGCAGCCACTGCTGCCTCCTCACCTGCTCGGACCCATCGGAGGGACACTCTTACAGTCAGAACCACTGTTTCACCAATGAACTTGTCACCTTAGAAGCCTCACAGGGGATGACTGCTCTAAAGAGGTAAAGAATCAGCCTTGCCAGTTTGGCTCAGTGGATAGAGCGTGGGACTGGGGACTGGAGGGTCTGGGTTCCACATTTTTGTCAAGGGCATGGACCTTGGTGGCAGGCTCCCGGTCCTGGTAGGGGTTGTGCGGGAGGCAGCCAATCCATGTGTCTCTCTCACATCGGTGTTTCTCTCTGTTTCTCCCTCCCCGTCTACTCTTTCTAAAAATCATGAAAAAATAACCTCAGGTGAAGAAAAAAAAAAAAAAGGTAAGAAAAGAAAAAAGAAATCAAGGATCACACATCGCTGTGTGCCGGGAACCAATTCCAGCATGTAATAACTACAAGAGTTTCATCAAAAGATTGATGAAGCGTGGGCGGCTCAATAAGGGCTGAGCCACATCTATAGTTTACCTGTTAGAGCGGCAAATTGGCACTTGCACCAAACCTGAGTAGGATTGTCTGCTGCCAGACAGCTCAGGGCATTTTATTGCCTCTTGTTGGCTAGGTACCTGAACACAGCTATAGGCTGTTTCCCAAACTGACAATGCTTCTGTAAACCCTACCCTTTGAAACCTCACCTTTTGAAGTGTATTATCTCTACCTTGCCTTAGGACAAACTGTGTTAATAAACAGCACGGGGTCCTTAGACAAGGGTGTAGTCTTTCAGCTCCTTTAGCTGAAGCACCTCTGACCCCCCAATGCCTTTCAAAATTATCTTTCATTTTTGGACTCCTTAAATCTATACATTAGCTACTTTCTCCAGATTGCAGCACCTTTGTAAGGCTGGGACAAGAACACCGGCAGCTGTGGGGTCCCTTGTCTGGTTAGAACAAAGTTTCGCAGAGGTCCGTGGTGAGTACAGGCCACAGGCTCCCAGAGCATCTCTTGGGCTGGTGGCTTCCATGTGGGCATGTGCTGCTGAGAGCAGCCCTCGCACTTTGCACGCACAGCGCTGGGCAAGGGAAAGCCTGTATCCCTGTGGTCTCCTCCCACACAATCCTGGAGACAAGCTCCCGTGGCTTGGACCCAGGGCTGCGGAGCGGAGCCAACACACTTCACAACGTCAGGAGGTGGTGGCTCAAGTCCATGCGTGTGACCGGTGCTGCACAAACCCCATTTGGATCAGAAGGAACATAGCTTTGCTGGTGCTAAGCAAGGTGTGAGGCTTAATATCACTAAAGAGACTTGAGAATAGCCCCCCATGCTGGCTCAAGATGCAATTCTAAAATGCACAAGTAGCCTATATAATTTTTCCCATTTTGTTTCCTCCACTCCCTCCTCCGTCTCTAAGCAAAAGAATCGCTGGCTTCTTCCCTTTAAATTCATCACTGTAGCCATGCCCAGCATGGAGGGAAAACCCCAATCACAGGCCAACACGTGACCCGGCCAGCATGCCTCAGTGGTTGAGCATTTATCCATGAACCAGGAGGTCACAGTTTGATTCCACCATCAGGGCACATGCCCAGGGTTGCAGGCTTGATCCCCAGTGTGGGGTGTGCAGGAGGCAGCGATCAATGATTTCAATCTCTCAACTCAATAAAAAAACCCATCACGTCTGTCCGGCCTCTTGGAGTGTTATTTCTGAATGAAAAAGCAGTTGCACACTATTTCCTGGCCAAAGACAGTGCCCCGGGGCGAGGAGAGCGGAGTCTGTGCCAGACAGGAAGATCCCAAGTTTACTGAAAAGCTCTTTTTCTGACTCCCCTGGAATATCAACCAGGCAAACGTGAGAGCCAAGTTTTCTGCACGATTTTACGCACAATTATAATTCTTTCCACAACGGGAAGTGGAGGGTAAGCGAACGTTTGGCTCCTGTTCCACCGATCTTGCTGCTGCGTTTGGTGAAATCTGGCATTCTCGTTTCCATTTTGCTGAAGAAAAGCGCGGTGTACAGTTAAAACTAGATCTGACACGGGTTTATCCGTATAAAATGCTTTTTCTACGACGGTCTGAAGAAAGCAGCGTTGAAAGTCTAAAGGCAAATAACACTCCACGAGGCAACGAGTACCCATGAGTGGGGGATGGTGAGTGGAGGGAAGAGGGACCCGGGATATTAATGCTTTTTTAAAAATATATATATTTTAATGATTTTTACAGAGCGGAAGAGAGAGGGACAGAGAGTTAGAAACATCGATGAGAGAGAGAGACATCAATCAGCTGCCACCTGCACAACCCCCACTGGGGATGTGCCTGCAACCAAGGTCCATGCCCTTGACCGGAATCAAACCTGGGACCCTTCAGTCCGCAGGCCGACGCTCTATTCACTGAGCCACACCGGTTTCGACAATATTAATGCTTTGCAAAGGGGTTGGAAGAGATCTCTGCTTCCTAGCTTCACGCTGGGAGCGTAAGCACGGGCGGTCAACAGGATCTAGACGGGAAAGTTGCTAATATCCCATTAGCAGAGCAGGATGAGAAGTTCACGGAGAACCCGGCACTCACAGCCCTGCATGCTGAGCGCTTCTAACGCAATGACACTGGGCATGCACCCCCGGCCATAAACCGCACCCCTGCAAGTTCTCCGAGAGCCCGCGCACACTGTGAGCCCAGAGCAGTAACTCTTCGTTTTTATGTAAAAATAAAGGTTTTTGTATAGAAAGGTTTCGGCCAAAAAAACTTATTTAAAAAAATATATATATTTTATTGACTTTTTTTTACAGAGAGGAAGGGAGAGGGATAGAGAGTTAGAAACACTGATGAGAGAGAAACATCAATTAGCTGCCTCTTGCACACCTCCTATTGAGGATGTGCCCACAACCAAGGTACATGCCCTTGATCGGAATCGAACCTGGGACCTTTCAGTCCGCAGGCTGACTCTCTATCCACTGAGCCAAACCAGTTTTGGCTAAACTTATTCTTTACTGTAATGTATTTGACCTTTATGATGAAGAGAGTTGGATTATCACATTCTTATGATGAAAAATATTTGATCATATTACAAACGTCTCCTAATAAAATGGCTATGTTTTCACTTGCCCACCAGCCTGGAGAAATACGACTGGGTAAGAAACATCAGGTGTCAGTCCATTTAAAAATAAGTTTATCATCCTGAAATCATCTTGTAGGTAGCTTCTGTTCAGATTCCTAACCAGTGCGTCTGAAATTATTATATATCTTTATTCTTCCTCCTCCCTTTTTAAGTCCATCCTGTTCAAGTATTTTTTTACCCAACCAAAAAAAAAAAAAAAAAAAATCCTATCAACTCTTTTCCAGCTGCCTCTTCTCAGTATTTTTTGTTTGTTTCTAGCAAATTCCTATCATTAGAAACATGGACAAACGCAGAAGCTTCCAAGAGTCTGCTTTTCCGTTCTCCTTTCCTTCCCCTCTAGTCTATCAATGTGAATAATATGTTGTCATTTATAGAAAATGCACACAAAGAATTGAGTGCCACAATGAGAAAAAAGAAAAAGGTTGTTGATAAGATGCAGCTTTCAAAAAAGAGTGTGCCTGGGTTAGGCCATTATTACTAGGCCATGTTTTCTTTCCTTTTTTTTTTTTTTTAACATATTTTATTATTTTTTTACAGAGAGGAAGGGAGAGGATAGAGAGTTAAAAACATCGATGGATCAGCTGCCTCCTGCACGCCCCCTACTGGGAATGTGCCTGCAACCAAGATACATGCCCTTTACCGGAATTGAACCTGGGACCTTTCAGTCCGCAGGCCAACACTCTAGCCACTGAACCAAACTGGTTTCGGCCCGCCCATGTTTCTTACTGTCGTCTGTGGTTAACCTGATCATCCGTGACTCCTGTGCACGGCTCTCTGGCCGCCTGGCTGACTTGAGGCCAGAGACACACACGCCAGCCCTGCATTTGGGGCAGGATGCTATTTGAGGCGAGGGATGCGGGAAAGTGTGTCACACACAGCACCGGTCGCTGGGCAACCCGACTCGCACAGAACCTCAGCTCGGGGGAGGGCGGCGGTGAAAGTAGGGTGCGTCACCCAGCATCGCCCTGGGGGACGCTTTGGAAGTTAAAAATCCTAGATGTGCAAAACAAATTAGATCTCAGGTCACCTCCCATCAGGAACCTCCCAGCACGACAGCTGCCTTCACCGGGGACGTGGGAACACAGGTGTGAGGCCACCGGCTGGGGTACTGTTGACCCCGATACGACCAACTAGTTAGAAACATGGATGAGAGAAAAACATCGGTAAGCTGCCTCCTGCACGCCTCATACTGGGGATGTGCCCTCAACCGAGGTACATGCCCCCAACCGGAATCGAACCTGGGACCTTTTAGTCCGCAGACTGACGCTCTCTCCACTGAGCCACACCGGTTTCGGCAAGCAGTCGGCAGTGTTATTTCTGAAGGCAAAAAGCAGTGGACTCACGTCGGTGCCCCAAGCGCCCCTGACAAGCAGCACACATTTGTGGGTGAGGATGGGACACCCAGTTACCCCAACTCTTTTCCGTCCCTTTACCAGTCAATGGTTAACCAAGGCCGGCTCTCCGAATCTAGTCTGTCCACAGGGGGCGCTCGTGAGCTAGTTACAACCCCGAAGTAATAAACTCATGAACCAGTAAACAGCTCTTACCCCTACAACATTCCAAAAAGAAGCCCCAGCCTCTTGTACAACAAATGCCTTGTCTTCACGACCGAGTTTCACATCTCCCCCAAGAGGGGCTCCTGTCTAGTGTTCTTCAGCGGGGGTACGCGGGCCTCTACCCAGGATACAGCACGACCACAGGCTCACGCCTCCCGCCCTGGTGCGTGCCCATGTCCGCATCTCCTTCTCCCCACCAAGACCTCTCCAGTTCCCGCTGCCCCAACTCAGCCATCGAGCCAGTGTGAGGTCCCCCCGAAGAGTCCAGCTGTGTGGACACCCCCCAGGGGGGACGTTCACTAGAGCCAAGGGGAAACGTCCCCTCCCCCTGTTTAAAGCAACGAATTGTGTTAATGTAATACAGTTTTGTGCCTGTCTGGTTCTTGGGGTTCAATACCAAGGCAACTCCTCCCAAGTCTATGCTTCTGTGGGAGGGGAATTTCAGTTTCTCTTGTAAATGATTTTATCTTAAAATGACCACCGACTAGAATGTTTATCCTCAAGAAAGCGCCAGGCGGACAGGGCGCATCCTCCACGATTTGAGTTGGTGAAGCTCACCAAATGCAGTCTGGAGAACGAGCTCAGGACGGAGCTCTAGCTTTCTCATCCCGGAAAGCAAGCAGCACTGAGACCCCATGTTCCTTTACTCCCCTGACAGGGAAACTCGGCTGCTGCTGGGGGAGGGGGAGGGAAGAAGTCAAACGAGGGGTGTGTGGAGCACCGTGGATGAGATCCAGGGCGCCAGGCTTAGCAGGGCTGCTCTCTGGCTCAGAGCGGGGCACCCTCTGGAGATGGCTTTCCAAATATTGCCATCTGGTGGACCTTTGGTTAATTGTCCCTTTGTTCTGGGGAGCCCTGCCCTGAACCCTGAGACGCAGGCCCAGCAGGAGAAAACAGAAGGTCACGTGACGGAGTCTCTCACACCAATCCCCAAGCTGGACAAGGAGGCCCCAGGTCTTCACCTCTTTCCCAAGACACCCCGTCTCGCGCTGCTGTCCAGTCCACAGAGCACGTGCCTTGGTTTTTAACCAGATCAAACAATCCCTTACCATTGGAAATGTCTCTTCCTCCACGCATCCTTCATGAGATCTCTAAAAGTCAACTTTAATTGTCTTGCCCACTTTTCCAGGATTTGCTCATACCCTGTTTTCCCAAAAGTAAGACATCCCCCAGAAATAAGACCTATTTCCAGTTTTTCCTCTCGCTGTCATATAAGGCATCCCCCCCAAAATAAGACCTCCCTGATCATTAGGCCTCCCCCAAACATAAGGCCTCCCCAGAATAGAAGGCCCCCAAAGCTACCGTCAGGCATCTGACTCCTGATTTAAAGAGACCTCGCCCTGCCCGAACAGCTCCGGCTGCACTGCGGCCCATCAGTGAGCTGGTTTGCGATGACAACGACTATGGTACCGTCGACAGGTAATACATTTCCTTTTTTTTTTTTGGTTCAACAATAAATGTGCACCATCTTCTTCTTTATGGAAAAACAAGACATCCCCTGAAAATAAGACCTAGCGCATCCTTGGGGGCAAAAATTAATATAAGACACTGTCTTACTTTCGGAGAAACAGGGTAGCAGTAATTAGCCGCCGGTACCCGTGGGATGTGGAATATCGTTTGAGAAATAACCTTTTCACAAAGCGTGTCTGCTCCAATACTGGCATTAGCGGTATCATGCCATTTTGAGGATAAACGTATGACAACGGTATTAATAAGACTCCGATTTAACTCGTAAACGACTTTACCTACAGGTCACACAACGATAACTGACACTGATGCCTTACCTTGGGCATCCGGGCTCTCTCCCCGGGTGTCGCGCTGAGCTGATCCTCTGCGAGGGGGGGTGCTGGGAGAGAGGAAACGGAGAGAAGTTAAGAGCGAGCGTGCGACCTGGTGAAAACACAGGAGCAAAGAGCTAGCTTTCAGCTCATCGCGTGTGGCCAACCACGCAAAAGGAAAGGGAAGAAAACACGCACACAACATACCCAGGCCCAGTGGCTTTGACCCTGGGGGAGATCGGGTCAGCCAAGCAATAGGGTTCTCAGTCCATGTTAATAACGGGGTGGCTTTATTACAGGGTGTGAGTATGTAGTGTGTCAGTCCCAGGAGGATCACCCCTCCTCCCCCAGGCGGTGACAGTCATGTGTCAGCAGGAAACCCCGGAGCGTGCTTCTCCTGGGGCATCACATGTCAACAGCGACTGCTGACTTTCCCAAACTCAGGTAATTCGCAGGTTTTATGTCAACACAGTCCAAAGATTTGTGTTCATTGAAACAGGGCAAGCAGTTAAAAGCAATGCCAGGGCCCAGCCGGCGCGGCTCAGTGGCTGAGCGTCGACCTATGAACCAGGAGCCCCCGCTCCACCTTCCATCTACCCTGTTTCCCTGACAGACATTCCCCGGGAATAAGGCCTACTTACAGTTTTACCTCTCGCTGTCATATAAGGCATCCCCCCCAAAAAAAATAAGACCTCCCCGATAATAAGGCCTCCCCCGAACATCAGGCCTCCCCGGAATAGAAGGCCCCCAAAGCTACTGTCAGGCGTCTGACTCCTGATTTAAAGAGACCTCGCCCGGCCCGAACAGCTCCGGCTGCGCTGGGGCCCATCCGTGAGCTGGTTTGTGATGACTACGACTATCGTTCCGTAGACAGGTCATACATTTCCTTTTTTGTTGTTTAACAATAAATGTGTACTGTATTCTTCTTCATGGGAAAATAAGACATCCCCTGGAAATCAGACCTAGCGCCTCTTTGGGAGCAAACATTAATAGAAGACACTGTCTGATTTTCGGGGAAACAGGGTAAACTTTTCCCTGCACCCGCATGGCCGTTTCAGAAATGCCTCTGGTGCTTAGTTTGCAGTCAACTGTGTAACAATACAATCTGTGTGGCAGGCCCGACATCAGGCGATGAACCCCGGGACAGTTCTGGAGGTGTCAACAGAGAAGGATTTTAAGAAAGGGGGGCCCGACCGGCATGGTCAGTGGTAGAGCATGGACCTGGTCAGGGCACATGCCCGGGCTGCCAGCTTAATCCCCAGTAGGGGGCGTACGGGAGGCAGCTGATCTATGATTCCCTCTCACCACTGATGTTTCCCCCACCTCTCTCTCCCTCTCTGAAATCAATAAAAATATATTAAAAAAAAAAGAGGAAAGAGAAGATGGTAAGTGAAAAAAATACCAATAAATGTTAAGTGCTCAGAGAATACAAGTAAAGGTTTCAATGCGACGCTCGTCAGTAAGGGACCTCAAAAGAACCTAGTGAACAAAACAAACTGAAGAACAAAACAGATCTGGAGGCATTGAAGCATGCAGCAGACGGATGTATTTCTGAAGGTGGAGGGAGGGGGATGTGCAAAGAGACTAAATAAAGAACTTATGTGCAAATATGCATAGCCCATGGACACACATTGGTTCAGAGAAAGCTTGGGGAGGGGGCAGGAGTGAGGTGGTGGGGGTTCATGGGGGGTGGGGGGAGGGGAACATATTTGTAATACTTGGAACAATAAAGTTAAAAAAAATCAGAATATTTAACATGAATGGTTTCAAGCACTGCACTCTGGCAACCTGACCCTTTTTTCCTTCAGATAAAACAGGTAGAAATTTTTTATGTGTTTTATAGCAGAATTTATTTTATGGGTATTTCACCACCCCTGCCACCCCTTCCCCACAATTTATAGAAAGCTGGTAAAACTAAGAAGATCTGTGTAAAGAAAATCTCTTTCTATCCGTGCTCACTTCTTTCCTGAGCCTCCCAACCTTCCAGAAGTATCTGCTGAATCAGCATAAAACGCTCCCTTGCCCTCTCTGCCTGGCACCGGAGCCGCTGGGCGCTGGTGAAAGCATCGGCCACCACGCTGGGAAGCAAGAGCAGATGGTCCCGCGTTTGTCTATAAACCAGATAATGAGCCCGGGGAGAACTCGGCCGGCTGCACACAGCTGGCCGTCCTCTGGTCTCTGACCACAGCCCGTCCCTAACGTCCAGCAGCTGCAACGGCTGCGCTTGGAGAAGAATGAGATCATTTATGAACACCCTGCACCAGCCACCTCACACCCTTTGCCGAATTCCACCCTCAAAGCTGTCTGATGGCAAAGGAGGAAAAACGAGGCTCAGCACAGGCAGTGGTTTGCCCAAATATCAGGCTGCTGGGTTCTAATGTGTTGATGGGTTCTAGTCTCTGCTCTCTGGTCCAGAGCATATCTCTTAAAAGCCAGGCCCTTGCTGTGGATGTGAAATGCCTCGAGAGCAAGGGCTCCTGGATATAGTAGGTGCTCAATAAGACAGCATCTTGCAAGGGTGGAGGTCTAGGGCCCCCTCTAGTGGAGGTGGCAGGGGAGACAAGTTTTTTCCCTGTGGCGTTTAGATGTAGAGCAATTATTGACTATGAGTTTCACACTTTATATAAAGACTAGAGGCCCAGTGCACAAAGATTGGTGCAAGAATCGGCCTTCCTTCCCCTGGCTGCCAGCACCATGTTTGCTCCAGCCAGTCGCCTTTCCACCTTCCCATGCTGCCCAGCGCCTGTGTATGCAAATTAATCCACCATCTTTGTTGGTTTAATTTGCATACTCACTCTTGATTGGCTGGTGGGCATTGTGCAGGTACAGTCAATTTGCATCTTACTCTTTCATCAGTGTAGATGAACTCAAAATGGATCACTACCTCCATGTAAAATGTAAGAACCATGAAACATTCAGAAAAAAAAACAGAACCATCTTTGGAATCTAGAGCCTGGCAAAGAGTTCTCGGCCTTGACCCCCAAAACACCATCCATCAAAGGGAAGACTGATAACTTCTTGAACTTCATCAAAACTTAGAACTTTTGCCCACATGCAGCTGTAAATATAAGCTTTCAACTAGGAGAAAATATTAGCAAACTACATATCTGACAAAGTGCTAATATTTAAAATTAAGGACTTTCAAACTTCAACAGTAAAAAAAAAACCCCAAAAAGGAAAATGAGCAAAATACATGAACAGACATTTAACTGAAGAAAATAGACAGATAGCAAATAAGCACATGAATTCAACGTCATTAGCTATTAGGTTAAAAATCATGCAATGAGAGATCATTCTCCACTGAAGAGAATGGCTAACATAAAGAATGACAACGTGACAGGCAGCCGAGGATGAGAAGAAACTAGACCATTCACCGACTGCTTGTGAGAAGGTACAATGGTTCAGCCACTCTGGAAACATTTGACTTTAAAAAAAAAACCACAAAACACTAAACATACAACCCACCACCAATTGTACTCCTAGGGATTTCCCCAAAGAAGTTAAAAATGTATGTTTACCGCAAATTTCTTCACAGTGGTCAAAAACTGGACACAGCCCGGGTACCCTTTGACCGGTTCCTGGTTAAACTGTGGTATGTCCATAGCCTGGAAGATGACTCAGCAGTAAAAACAAACCAGCTCCTGACACTGACAAAAACCCAATTTTCCAGAGAATGATGCTGAATGAAAGCAGCCAACCCCATAGGTTCTGACCTGTGTGACTCCATTTATCTTTTTTTTAAAAAAATATATTTTATTGATTTTCCACAGAGAGGAAGGGAGAGGGATAGAGAGCTAGAAAAATCAATTAGCTGCCTCCTGCACGCCCCCTACTGGGGATGTGCCCGCAACCAAGGCCCATGCCCTTGACCGAATGGAACCTGGGACCTTTCAGTCCGCAGGCCGACGCTCTATCCACTGAGCCACACCGGTTTCGGCTATCTAATGTTCTTGAAACGAGAAAACTATAGATGGAACACGGATTAGCGGTTGCCAGGAGTTCCGGAGGGAGGGAAGGCGGGGGGGGGGGGGCAGTCAGAAAGGGCCACACCAGGCCGCCTCGCGGTGATGAAAACATGCTGTGTCTTGACCGTGTGTTGAGGTCACATCCTGGATGTGACACTGTGTGGATTTCCCAGACGTTACCCCTGAGGGGGCAACTGAGTAAAGCTCGCATGAAATGACCTCTGTGTTGTTTCTTCTAATGGGAAAACGTACAACTGTTTCAAAATACAGTTTAACACGAGACATCAGGAGGCTGGACGGCCACTAGCCTAGGACAAGGTAACTCCCTTCTTTCGTTTTCTTCCTTTTTCAGAGAAGAACAGAAGCCCCAGAGCAGTGAGCAAGACGGGTCGGGAATTTGCTCTACTTTGCCCGGATTCAAGGAAAAAATCATCTCCCCTGGGAGCTCAGCCAGAGTCCCCTGCCGGCCTGCCCTGGCATTTTCTCTGCGGTTAACCCTTCTCCTCCATTACCTTCCCACCCCTTCGTGAACCTTCCAAATATTGACACACAGGCACTCTCCACTCCAGAAGTGACTTCTCCAGCGCAGTACAATACAGCGGTACCTCGAGATACGAGTGCCCTAACAAAGAGATTTTTGAGATACGAGCCATCGAGCGAGTGATTTTTGCTTTGAAATACAAGCAACATTTGAGATAGGAGTCATCGCACGGATCGGCCAGCTGCACACGACCCACCACTTTACGGCGACTCGAGCGTCTCAGTTTCCCACGCCTCAAGGTTACAGAACGAATTAAACTCGTATCTCGAGGTACCACTATACTGCGTTTTGGAAACCACCTCTCAGACCGCCCAGCCCAGGTTACCCAAGAATCTCCCACATCCCCCATCTTACTCTTTGCACAGGACAGAGGTCCATCCTTTTTTTTTTTAATATATTTTATTGATTTTTTACAGAGAGGAAGGGAGAGGTATAGAAAGTCAGAAACATTGATGAGAGAGAGACATCAATCAGCCGTCTCCTGCACACCCCACACTGGAGAAGTGCCCGCAAGCAAGGTACATGCCCTTGACCGGAATCGAACCTGGGACCTTTCAGTCCACAGGCTGATGCTCTATCCACTGAGCCAAACTGGTCTCGGCCAGAAGTCCATCTTGGTGGTTTGTGTGGGGGACAAGGCCAGGGTACAGTACTGGAACCTGGGCCACACACTGAGTGAGGGCATAACCTGCGTCACCCCGCTGCCGGGGAGCTGGCCGAGGCCCCCCATGCGGAGGGGGGAGAAGAGGGAGTACATGGTGACTTCCACTCTCTGCACTGAGCAGCGGCCAGCGCCTCAGAACCACGCGGCTGTCGGCCAAACCTCACTCGGGGCCTGCTGGCTCTGTTTGCACCGAAAAGGCCAGATGCCTTTGGGAGGAAGAGAGCTGGGAGCTGGTCAAACACTTTCCCAGAGCACGTTCTCTGCTTCGAGAGAAGCCCGTTTCCCTCCTCCGCTGGGAACTGCAAATCCCCTTCCATTGAACAAACTGCAAACCCCCTTCCATTAAACAGACTCCGAGTTCTACCTCCTCTTCCTCCCCCTCCCCCCAAAAGACTGCTGTCTTGCATGACCATAAAAAAGCAAACTGTGGCCAAGAGAAACGTGAAAACCTGCTCAAAGTCACTAGTCATCTGAGAGATGCCAATCAAAACGACAACGCGGTACCATCTCACACCTGTCAGAATGGCGATCATCAACAAATCTACAAAGGACCAGTGCTGGTGAGGATGCGGAGAAAAAGGCACCCTCGTGCCCTGCTGGTGGGAATGCAGACTGGTGCGGCCACTGTGGAGATCAGCATGGAGTTTCCTCAGAAAACTGAAAATGGAGCTCCCATTTGACCCAGATCCCACTCCTAGGAATATACCCCAAGAAGCTAGAAACACCAATCAGAAAGGATATATGCACCCCTATGTTCATAGCAGCACAATTTACAATAGCTAAGATTTGTAAACAGCCTAGGTGCCCGTCAGCAGATGAGTGGATCAGAAAACTGTGGTACATCTGCACAATGGAATACTATGCTACCATCAAAAAGAAGGAGTTCTTACCATTTGCAACAACCTGGATAGAAATGAAGAGCATAATGCTAAGTGACATAAGCCAGTCCATGAAAGAAAAATACCACATGATCTCACTCATGTATGGATAATAAAGAACATTCTAAACTGATGAACAAAAAGATAGCTACAGAGGCAGGAAAGCATCAAACAGACTGTCAAATTCAGCGGGAAGGTTAGAGAGAGGTGGGGTAGAGAAGAGATCAACCGAAGGACTTGCATGCATGCATATAAGCATAACCAATGGACACAAGACACTGGGGGGTTAGGGTATGCCTGGGAGTTGGGGGGGGCAATGGGAAGATATGTAACATGTAACACATTAATAAAAAATTTTAAAAAAGAATTTCAAGCAAAATAAAAACTAACTGAACTTTGGAATGATAAAAAAAAAAAAAGCAAATTGTGGTCCAGCCATACCATCGGCACCTAAGAGATATGCCAGAGTGGGAAAAGGGCTGTAAGATTATCCCCGGTCATGCCATGCCAGGGAACAGTTAAGAGCTAGCGCGCGTGCTCTCTTCCCCCCCCCCCCTCTCTCTCTAGTGCTCTGTTCCACCACTGAGGCCTCTGATCCACGCAAAGGTCAAGCCCTCCCCTCCCAGAGACAGGAACTTCGCCTCCCCAGCTGCCCCCAGCTTTTCCCAGACGGCCCAGCCCCCCGGGACCCGCACCCCGTTTTCCTCTCAGGGCTGACCAGCTCTCTCTGAGTTTTCACAAGGAACCGCATCCTGAATTCCACGCTCGCTCCCTCCGGCCGCTCAGCGATAGGGAGCCGGCCAGCTGCCTATGGCATCCCGTAGTGGGGGCGGCTGGTGCTTTCTAGAAACACAGCAGCTGGTAAGCTTTCCCAGGAGGTCACCGGCGATTAATCCCGAGCTGATCCCGCTCCTTAACAGCTTCCCGGGCCGCCCCGGCCAGCACCTCCTCCATTAGCGGCCGGGCCTCCAGCTGGGCTCGGCCGTCCCCTGGGCCTGGGGTGGGGCGGGAGCTGCAAGTTCAAGGCCCCCAGAGGGTGGGCGGGGGGGGGGGGGGGGG
>PVJN01040568.1:0-19193 GCA_004026805.1 Lasiurus borealis
GGGTGCCGGGGGGGGGGAGAGGGGGGACAGTTAGGGATGACCAACAGGCAGGCAGGTGAGCAATTAGGAGCCAATGGTCCAGGAATGTGAGAGGGATGTCCGACTGAGAGTCTAGACTGGTGTCAGACATCCTCTGTCGAGTCCCGGGTTGGAGAGGGTACAGGCTGGGCTGAGATGACCCCCATCCCCCACCCCTGTGCACAAATTTTGTGCACCGGGCCTGTAGTACCGTAATAAACAGGCTTGTGTCTTTCTATCACTTTGCATATATTTTTAATGCAGATGGTATACATAAAAGTGGAACCAGATGGGTCAAAGGCTGGCACCCCTTAAACCTTGCTGAGAGTGAAGCAGACAAAACCAGCTTCCATCAGACTCTCAGCAATATCAGGATTCTGAGATCTTGTTATGAGTCTTCTTGCATAATCTCTTTAAAATGTCAGTGGACCTTAGGTCTAAATGATTGCTTCATAAGTTACTTTGCCTAATGAATTTAAATAATTTCTCAGCCTTTACATCTTTTTCTATATCCATCCCTAAGCATATCTGAATAAAATCCACTGAATAAATCTGACTTATTATGTAGATCTTGTTCTATTCCAGCACTGATGGTTAAAAGTCTGGAGAGAGAGTCGTCACCCCCACACACAACTGGCAGCCATCCTATTATCAGAGTATGAAAATCCTAAAGAATGATTTTTGTAGATTTTCAGTTTAGTAATTTTCCAGAAGAAAAATTCTCTAGAGCATGTGGGCAGTTTTAAACATCACAGATGTGGCTAGCATTTACTAAATAACTATTAAATACTAAATAATTGTAAATTATTACAATTTAATGAATTTTTAATAGTTATTCAGTAAATAAGTAACTCATTCCTATTTACAAAAAGGAAGCTATGTCTTAAAGAAGTCAGTCAAGTCACCACAAGGCACAAAGCCTGTGAGTTGGGGCTGGGGTTGAACTTCAGTCTGTCTGGTGGCTAGGCATGCCTCTCTGTGCATACAAACTCTGACATTTCATAATCAGAGACAACCACACCTGGCAAAAAAACAATGAAGCAACTATTACTCCTGTTTCTAAAATATTTAGAAGAAATAATTTGTGCTCTAAGTCGTAAAATTTTCAAGGTAAACATGATCCTCTATCACTAATTTTAAGGCAAAAAATACTCAAAAATAAAACTTATCTGCCAAAACCAGTTTGGCTCAGTGGATAGAGCATTGGTCTGTGGACTGAAGGGTTCCAAGTTCGATTCTGGTCAAGGGCATGTACCTTGGTTGTGGGCACATCCCCAGTGGGGGTATGCGGGAGGCAGCTGATCGATGTTTCTCTCTCATCGATGTTTCTAACTCTTTCTCCCTTCTTCTCTGTAAAAAAACAATAAAATATTTAAAAATAAATAAATAAAACGTATCAAGATATATTAGCCGAAATAATTCTGTCACTAACCCAAGAATAAGCATCTTAAAAAAGTAAAAGATTATACAAATTATATCAAATACAAAAAAATCTCAAACAGCCAGACTTGCTCAATAAATCTTCATAATTCAAGATCATAGAGAGCACAAATACTTTAGTGAGGTCGCTGAAAATAGCCATATGTGTAGAAATTTGGTTCCCATAAGTATATATGAATCAAACAGAAAGCAATGCAGAGTCAGGTACCACTCTGATAATGGCAGCAATACATAGATAGCAGCATCTCCACACTTACTAATGAAAGTGGCAAGAGATTTGTGATTCTTGTGAAACTATCACCTTTATTTTTTAAAGCATGATGGTAGTGATGGTGACCACTCCCTTTAAAACAGCTCTTCCTCAGGACTCCAAATATGGATGTGAGAACAGTCTCAGTTTTAGGAACTATTTGTTGTATTTATTATAATGGCAATACTTTTATTATTTAAACTGATGAATTCACTAGTATAAAAACCATACCTCAGCTTCACGCTGCTTCTTTTTCTCCTCAAACTGTAGCCGCCTCTGCAGCTCTTCCAGAGCAGCTCTGTATATCACATCCTGAGTATTCTGAAGTTCAATGATTTGATCAAACACAGCTCTCAGCTGGTTTAAAAGTGCCTAAAGAGATGACATTTTTTTAAGACAGTCCCAACATACCAAATTAAATATTGATAATTAGTAATAAAATACTATAAATCAAGATACCAACTCACATTCTCAAAATGCTCATTAGTTGTCCATTCATTCATTATCAAACATTTACTGAACATCTATTATGCAGCAACACTTTATCAGGACCTGGTAAAATCCCATAGTAATTCTGTATCACGATAGCAACACCAGTATGACATATAGACCAACCTGTCTATGCAAATTACCTCCATTCCTCACAAAAACCTTACAAACTTGAAGTGTCAAAACTACTAATAAGTGGTTGAGTCAGGAGCTGGATTATCCTACAGTTCAGAAAGGAAGAAGGGAAACTATTTCAAGGGCTTTTGTTTTTTTGGTTTGGTGATTCAAGCAAAACTGCACACCAACACTATAAGAAAGGAAATTCTTAATAAAATATATCTTTTTAATTCAGCAAGGTTTTTATAAAAAATGGTATCATATTTTATATCGAGAATGAAAAGGTGGTTGCCCATTGGGAGAGAGAGGAGGGCTCTAAATGTGTTGAAACATATCAATGCCACAGTACATTTCTCTAGCTCACTGCCTGTGTTGTAGTGGTCTTCAGTATACAGCTACCATACTTTAGTTACTCTTTCTCCTAGGGCAGCACGGGAAGAAGTAAACAGAATGAGACCTACAGCACAAAATCATTTATGTAAATAAACACTATATCCATGCAAAATTATATATACACTAGTGGCCCGGTGCGTGAAATTCATGCACGGGGTGATGAAAGGGAGAGGGGAAGGTATCCCTCAGCCCAACCTGCACCCTCTCCAATATGGGACCCCCTCAGGAATGGGGGGGAATGTCCAATGCAGTTTTTTATTGATTTTAGAGAGGAAAGGAGAGGGAAGGAGGAATAGAAACATCATGGGTTGCCCGACTGCTAGTTTAGGGGGTGTCTGAGTGCTGGTTTAAGGGATGTCCAACTGCCAAATGTCCACAGGGATTGGGCCTAAACTGGCAGTCATACATACTTATCACAATCTGGGACCACTAGCTCCTAACCACACTGCCTGCCTGCCTACCTAAATCACTCTGCTTGATGGCCTGCACGTCTCCAACTGCCCCTCCCCCTCTGCCGGCCTGCTCATCCCTAACTGCCTCTGCCTCAGCCCCGCCACAATGGCTTTGTCCGTAAGTTCTCCCGGTCTAATTAGCATAGTACCCTTTTATTAGTATCCTATATAAGAAAGGGGTAATATGCAAACCAACCAAACAGAATGACTGCTATGATGTGCATTGACCACTAGGGGGCAGACACTCAGTGGAGGAACTGCCCCCTGAGGTCACTGCACTCCTATAGGAGGTGCACTGCTCAACCAGAAGTCCTGAGCTGGGCTCATGGCTGGCAAGTGCAGCGATGGTGGCAGGAGCCCCTCCTGCCTCCACAGCAGTGCTAAGGATATCTGACTGACGGCTTAGGCCCACTGGATTAAGCCATAAGTCAGACAGAGGGACCCCTCCGCCCCTCCAAGTGCATAAATCTTCACGCACTGGGCCTCTAGTAGATATATACGTGCACAAAGTTATATAGAAAACATATTGACATGGGTGCCAATGGTGCAAAAGGGTCAGGAGGAACCTAACAAACATGACAGCTCTTTCCTGGACTAATGACACCATGTGCCACAACTAAAGAGAAACAACTTTATCCTTGGCCATGTCAGATTTTTTAAAAAAAAACATTAATAATCTGAGGAGGAAAAAGATAATGTCAATAGTCAGGGAGAAAAAATTGTGTGTTAAAATTTAACAACCACTTGCCCTAGCTGGTTTGGCTCAGTGGGCAGAATGCTGGGCTGTGGATAGAAGAGTCCCAGGTTCGATTCCGGTCAAGGGCACATGATCAGGTTATGGGCTCAATCCCCAGAAGTCATGCAAAAGGCAGCCAGTTAATGATTCTCTCATCACTGATGTATCTATCTCTCGTTCCCTCTCTTTTCCTCTCTGAAATCAATAAAAATATATTTTTTAAAAAATTTAATAACCACTGATTTGTATAAAGCATTGAAACAAACTGGAACCTTGATCTGATAAATTCCTATCAGATGTCTTGGCAAACTTCACTGTCAATAGTGAATTGATAAAACATCTCCTTAATGTTGGCAATAAGACAAGGAGTCCCACTGGTGCTCCCAGCAACCTAAGTTAATGCCCTATGGCAAGAAAGAATAGTAGGAGGAACACCCTGTGGGAAGAAACAAAGCTTTTTTGTTGAATAAAATAAGACTTAAAAATATCTAAAAAAATAATGGGGGGGAAATAGATAAAAGATCAAAATAAATAGCATTCTGCCTGACCAGTGTGGCTCAGTGATTGAGTATCAACCCATGAACCAGAAGGTCACACTTCAATTCCCAGTAAGGGCACATGCCCGGGTTGTGGGCTCAAACCCTAGTGTGAAGCGTGCAAGAGGCAGCCAATCAATGATTCTCTCATCATTGCTATTTCTCCCTCTCTCTCTTGCCCTCTCCCTTTCTATTTGAAATCAATAAAAATATTTTTTAAAACAAGAAAATGAGCATTGAGTCTTGAGGGCTCTGTGTTTTCTCTCACCATTCTCTGGACTTTCAGACAAGTTACTGTTTGTTTTGTTTTCGATGCATTGCTGGGTTTACTTTGTTCAGATAGTAACCCTCACACATTAAAGCCATCACTCATGATTAGTTTTTCTCTTTTGAACAACTCAACAGGACATTATTACACCTAGGAAATGAATGGACATTATTACATACTTTGTCATCTTCACATCCACTTTAGAGTGCATTGTTGTTTCAGCACTATTGTTCCAATTGTATTTACAAACAGTGCACCATGAACATTTAACTATTAATAAGATTGTCTTAATCACTACTGTGGGCATCAGGCAACTTCTAAGATTCTCCATTAGACAGAAACTCAAAAAAAGGAGGCTATGATCTTTTCTGTTTCTTGTTTCTAAACCATACATCAGCCTTACTCTGGAGTCAGTGTCCAGCAGACATCGGGAGATGATCGTATCCAAGAACACTTCGTGGGCTGCAATGATGTGGTCTAAATCTTGGGCCTGCTGCACTTTGTTCCAAAGTTCATCCCAAGAACATTCAAGAACCTATGAAATGATATGAAACTTAGGGTAAGATTGTGTTCTTCCTAGTATAGTATCTTTCATAAATAACACCAGGCAAAGTCATAAGACATGGCTTATTTAAACTAAAATCAACAAATGACTCAAATGTACCTCAAATGTAATGTAATACTGCATCTGATGAATGAAATGGACCATCTCAGATGCCAGAATGTGACAGTGATGCAGCACACCAGAGAACTCTGCAAGAGTCAAGAGAACTGATGTTAGACACCACAGGGAAAAATACTGAAAATCAACCCCATGCTCTCCCTCCTGTGTATCTACAATATATCTTTTAAAAAAAATCACTAGCTTTAAATCCTCATCTGTTAAAAAAGAAACAAACCTTTCATAATCAATTTCTGTGCCATTCAAGCTAAAAAAAAAAAAAAAGGATTTAGCTATCTATTCAAGTAGCCCTGTATTATTTTTCAGAACATAAAGAGCTAATAAAGTATGGCATAAAACAAAATAATTGTATTTGAAAATCGAATAAAAAATTTTTATCTTATAATAATGCAATATCTTGAATAAATGTAGGCTCAATTTTATGGCTTCTTTATAATTAGTTTCCCTACTGTGCATGAAACACTTACTATTCCCTAGCTATTTGGAGACAAAAGTGACATTTCCTTAAGGATCCGAATGTGACCTTGTCACCTGAGAGAAACATGAACCTTGGAGGGAGCCGACTCTGCTTCTATTCTTTATGAGATTATAAAACCATCAAAAGGCTTGAAGGTCACCATGGAGTAGACGCTCTCTGCTTGCACTTTTAATTTTTGCTCAAAAACTACCCAAGTATGATGGGACACTATTGTACATGAGGATTCAATCAGAGATGGGGCCCTCAGAGGACGGACTACATAGAGATTTAAATAGGGGTCAGTCTTGTCATATTCTTATTACAACTCCAAATGCCTTTAACCAGCTATTTGGATAAATAATTTGTTGCTGCATGCAGTTATTTGAAAAATCATTCTTGTCCCTTCTTCAGATAGTAATGTGGAAGTAAAATATGTAAATAGGTGTGAAAAAAATGACAGTCACAATATATACTTTTACAAAATATTCCAGAATTAAGTGGCATTGGGGATTTTGCTGGCCTGGTCTAACATGTACTATTTGACCAATAAAGAAACAGCACAGCAACCTCAGAAGATAATCAAGTGCTCCAAATACACGCGATCTCTTCCACATTCGGATCCTTAAGGAAATGTCACTTTTGTCTTCCATACCATTAGGAATCCGTACTCCGTGAATATGGCAAATACTCTTCTAAAGAACAGAGTATAAGTTTCACATTTCATTTGTAAGCCTAGAATGAAGAATGTTACTTTATTTTTCACTAAAACTATCAAGTGGGGCTAAATAGTCTAATAGTCATAGCCTATTTAACCAAAATTACTTTTCAATGTAAAGAGCATAGTAAAATGCTGTTTGAAGTGGTATTCATTCGTATTGTGGTTTAAGTAAGCTTCTCGGGGAAGTAACTACCATTTACTGCCATTTCAATGGCGACTACCATTTCTATTTTGGGTTTTAACCCTGAGTTGGGATGACAGACTGGATCTTCCCCCTGGAGCCAGGTAGCCTTACCTGGAACACTGTCTGTTATATGTAAACATGTAACATGCATGCAGATGTGCATAACACATACTGGTCCGCAAGACCTTTTTAGGGTGTGATTTCTTTTTAGTGATACAAAGTTATATAAATCTAGGTATCATTTATGGAAGTTTTTTTTTAATGCTCTTCATTTTATCACAGAATTCTGGTGGACTTTTTTATAGGAAAACAAATTGAGTAATGTCTTCATAAATCAAACATAATGACATTCAGGTTTCACTGTGATAGCCAATGTCTCTGAATCTACCCTCTAGTGCACCCTAAATATTTCCTAAAATGCATTGCTTTGCACATATTTACAGTGAACACCGTCAACTTGTTTTCCAGCCTTGTAGTTTACGCTTCACATTTTTTTCCCAGAGAAAGTTTAACATGTAATTTCTTCATATATTCTTATAGATTTCTTATGAAAATATTAACTAGACTACTCTCACTGCTATCTCTGGGGGACCCTTTATTTACTACAGAAGCATAAAATTTTTTTTGTGGCTACTTTTTACCATCTAGCTCCAAATGAATTTTCTATGCATAATAAAAGGAGCTCAATTCCAGGAAAATTCAAGTTTTTATTGTTTTTTTAGTCTGTATTTCTTGGGATCTCCTCTGGAGTTTTTTCACTGTAGTCACATCGACAATCAAACCTGCAGTACTTAAGATATTCAATGCATTGGTTTTTAGTAGCCGGTTGTACATTTTTGCCAACATTTTTCACATTTCATTTTTGAGCTCCTTTACAAAACAGAAATATTTTTTTCTGGCATTAAGACAGTTTGATAAGTAGACATGTAGTGATTAACTCATTAATTCTGTTGATAATCTCTGATTTACTTGAGTGTACAATTTCTCCACTACTGATTAATCTTCTAGAATCTTTAAAGTCAGCCACATTTGGAAATGAAAATGCAACTGAATGACCATAAAACAAAAATATTTACAAAAACAATCACCATGTAATGCTGGTGTCAACCTAAAATTCATGGCATCCAATCTCAGCTAATCCTCCATGTTGTGGAGAAATCCATTATTTTCCCTTACTCTGAAGCAGCTGTTTAGCCCTCACTATAGAGTACTGAATGCTTTGATCCACCACCTCCTCTCCACTCCCCCTCCAGGTCATTGGAAAAGCAGCCACCGGGTGGGAGGAACCTCCCACACACACCTCTGGCCATGGAGCCCACACACTCCTGCAGCAGCAGCAGCGCTCCAAAGCTAACCCCGTCCCACCTGTGCCCTAAATGCCCTCTTCCTTTTCCTCTAGGATTCATCAACCTCTACTTCCTTCTTCCCATCAACAGTTAAAACTGCCCTTTAAACAAACAAAACTCCTCAGCAACCAGTTTTTGTGTGCCAGTGTCTTTTTGTATTCCTATAGCATCTGGTCTTCCCATGTCAAACAACTTATCACAGTGTATTGTAAGCTCTTGTTGAAGTGTGCGTTTTGCCTTAAGGGGCAATAAACCTGTTGACCACAGGCACCTTGTGTTTGTCATATCCGTCCCTGGGTACCAAGGAGAGGGGCACAAAGTAGGCCCTCAATATTATTTACTGAGTGAGGGACTTAGATCCTTAAAATTAAAGCAGATAGCCTGCATTCTTCTACTTAAATAGTTGACTATTCAAATTCATATCCTTTTCGAAAGGTTTCCATGACCAAGACAAATTTAACAACAATGTTAAAATATGTGTTCTTTTATACTATCAAATAATATGTTTTCTTTCTTGAAAAAATCATCTTTTCTTGTATCTAAAATGCTTCTTAATGGCACTCTCTTAAAAGAAAAACTCTGAGAATGAGTAGACCTATGGCTGCTGCTCTCAAGATACTACCTGTTAAAAAGAAATATGATAAAATAGTCCACATAATAAAAATCTAAAATCCCTGTAGCACTACAATTCTTTCTCTTCCCCTTGTGAGTAATCAATCAAACACTATATATGCTGTATTTGAAAATTTCTCACTGACTCTGAACCCTATTCATAAGATTAAATTCACAATGTATAATTTGGTCCCTTAATTCCTAAAAATTACAATTTAACAACTCACACCTGAAACACCCCTTGAATCTCTTTACCCAGCATCTTGAAAATACATTTAAAACAAAGTTAAAATGTAAGTACTTGTGTTTTTACAGTTGACTCACAAAGAAATATGTAATTCTAAGACTCCCCAAAACAAAGCAACATATGCACTGAGTCCAATAAATACAATATATCTCCCACTAGGTTAACATAACAGTAAACATTTGTATATACAAAATCCAGAATGATCATTCTCTAGTTTAAGAGGTATTAGATTCATTTGTAATTCTTTACTGCCCTCTAAAGGTTGTTGAAAGAACTTCAACTTTGATTTAACACAAATGGCTCTTCAAGGACTTGACTATGTGGTTTTGGCATCTTCAGTGAGAAGCAGCTGCTCATATGGAGATGCACCATAAACAGAGTTGAGTGTTGTTAAAAATTATAAATGTTTTTTGTTTTAAAATACCCTAATTTTCTTCACAATTTCATAATCACCTCCTTCAAAATACATTTATAACTGATGCTACCATATTTTAAAAAGTGACTTCATCAAATTACCAATCTGATTTATTTCTCAAGGCTAAGGATTCAAAGGGCTTGGAAAGACCCAGGATTCTCCACAGCTCTGGTGTTCACTATCTCTATCCTGGTTAAGGTCTTCCTACAGACATCATCAGTCCACTGTATCATCAGGCACATTGCAATGACTGAACACAGGGTGCTTGCCCGAGGCAGCGCCGGCCTAAGTACTTTACACATATTTAATCCTTATAAAATGAGGAAAGTGAGGCAGAAGATGAGAAAATCAGCCTGAGGTCACAGTGTGAGATCCCCACAGCCTGATGCTGGTGTTGTGGGGACTGAGCTGGACAATGCAGCCCAGCATCTGTGCTGACAAACCAAGCACTTGGCTTAATGTACAGCAGAGAGAACTTCTTATAAATGTATCATTAGTCAGGACTACTTGCTCACTCACGCATACAAAAATGAGACAAAAATAAATTTTTAACGCGAAAAATGTCTGTTCATCTTTAAGCTATTTCACTTAGTCTGGAACACTGTCAAGTGTAAAATGCGTCATTATTATATTAACTACCAAGAAAGGAAAATAGCTGCCAATTAACTAACAAAATGCCATAACACTCCCATGGCAACACGTCACCTATAAAGGAGTTGACCACCTCTCTCGCCCCTACCATGAGCAATTTTATTTCTAATAAGGACCACAAAAAGAGATTATTTTAACACAACTCTTTTGGGAAAAGGACACTCCATTTACTCCCTTCCAATATAGAAGGTTGAGAAAGAATATAAACTCACTTTACCTACATTTGTCTACTTCATTTTGTTAATTGTTATTTGAAATTCAAGTATAGTTGCCATTAATAGAGATACTTTTTAGATTAACTGCATCCTGACAAAAAGAAAATTCCATACTACTGGGAAAAAAATCTTTAAACTATTTTAGTACCAACAATTTTTTTTTGTTCAGTTGTAAGGCAAATATAGAAGAACTAGAGGCCTGGTACATGAATTTGTGCATGGGTACCTGCATTCCAACGCCACCTGTAGCTCCTACCTGTCGCTCCTACTCATCCCAGCCCCACTGCACCTGCTGTGGGCTCACGCCCAATCAGTCCCAATTGATTGGGAGAAGCTCACACTGCTGCAGCAGCACTCACCAGCCATGATCCCTGCATCTGGTGCCCTCCCAAGGGGAGTGGCCTGTGGGATCAGGCTGAAACTGGCTCTCTTGACATCATTGAGGGGTTATGGATTGTGAAAGGATGTAGGCCAGGCTGAGGGGACCCACCTATGCACGATCAGGCCAGGGAGGGACCAGGGGAGATTGTCCAGCCCTGTCTCACCCCATCCTGATCAGGGCCGGCTGGGAGGGACATGGGAGATTGGCCAGCCTGGGAGGTAGGGCTCCAGGGTATGTCCAGCCCATCTCGCTCAGTTCTGATTACTCGGACGCCAGCAACAAGCTAACCTACCAATCAGAGCATCTGTCCCCTGGTGGTCAGTGCACGTCATAGTGAGTGGTTGAGCAGCCTTAGCATATCATTAGCATATTATGCTTTGATTGAACAGTCACTGTACACTTAGCATATTAGGCTTTTATTATATATGATGGGTATATATATATATCTGGGTCAACCATTATCAAAGACTCCTGTCCTAAGCACATCATTTTCAAGGTTAACTATTTACTCCAACCCATTTATGTTGATGAACATTATTAAAATGATTCCTAGGGTGATGATTACTGATACTGTACATATGATCAAACCACTTACACACACTGCATACGTGCAGAATTCCAAAGGATGTTTACAGAAGCACTTTATAGAATCTTTTTATATTTTTGCCTCAGATTTATGGTTGGCGGACATTCCTAAATTTGCTGCATTAATAAGCCTAACTATTATTTGAAATTCAAATAATATCAATTTCCATGCATTAACTTGCCTGGCCACTAACAATTTTAAAACACTTACTTATAACTAAAGGTAAGAATATTATACCCCAACAGAAACAAGGACAAAAACCACACAATTTTCCTCAAGGAACACAAATGACAAGAGAAAGAAGAGAAGAGGAATGAAAAGGGGAGGGGAGGGAAGGAGAAAGAGAAGTGTGTACAATGATCAATAATTTTAAAGGTTTTTTAAAACTTAAAATGAACTTCCATTTTCACCTATCAAAGTGATAATTTGTTTGAATATAATAATCCAATGTTAGTCACAAAAATAGCTATGCAGATAACTTACAAGCAGGGAGAGCTGTGCTTATGGGGAAGTAAATTAAATTGTTATAATTTTCCTGAATGTAAACAGAAAATACGTACCAATAAAGTTAAAACAGGAACACTAAGTATTTATTCTAAAGAAATATTCAGAGGCTTATATAAATATATACTTACCAAAAAAAAAAAAAAGGTTTAAATAAAAGGATTACACATTCAACCAAAAAGAAAATATTATACTATTAAAAACATTTTAGAAGTGTTTTGTTTTTTTTCTTAATCCTCACCCAAGGATATGTTTTCACTGATTTTTAGATAGAAGGAAGGGGAGTTGAGGTAGGGGGGTGATAAAGAGGGAGAGAAACATCACATATGAGAGAAACATGTATCTGTTGTCTTCTATACACTCCCCGACTAGAGATCAAACCCACAACACAGGCCTGTGCCCTAACCAGGAATTAAACCAGCAACCTTTTGGTGCACAGGACAATGCTCAAAGCTGAGTCACCCTGGTCAGGCTAGAAGTTTTATTAAAGAAAAAGGATTAATGAAAGAAGCTGAAACTAAACTCTATATAATAGGGTAAAGTAAAACTATCGTTATTAATTTTATAAAAGATAAAATATTATTTATCCCATATATAGAAAATTGATCAAATAAGTTATCTTTGAAAGAAAACAAGAATCATAGCTGATTACTCAATACAAGAAAAAAGCAAATTTATATAGACGTTGCTAAGCTGATACTCAAATCAGAAAAATGTATCAAAGCCAGCTAATGTTTAAAATTATTATAGAGCTTAGATTTCCCAGGGCTAAACATAATACGAATGCTTATTTTGAAGGAGAAGAGTGATGCAATGACAAAGTATTTGCTTCACATGGGATTGATCTAAACCAGACAAAAAGAAAGATGCTGGCACAGAGAAGTGACAGCTAAGAACCACTCTACTCAACAGTATTAAAAAGAACGCAGAGAAGGAGCACTGCAGGGAACTGACGCGTGCACACCCAGGGAATACGTGAGTAATCCTGTGACACACGAGAGAGACTCCCGAGATGCAGAACCAAGAGACAGCGCGAGGTTCTCTACTCAACCGATTCCTCCTCCTGCCTCCTTTCAAGAGGCACCCACGTGCCAGTCACTCCACATTTACTAGAAAGTGGCTGCTGAAGGCAGTATTTACTGTGCACAACCATTATAGCATTTAAAAGAAAATGTTCCCCTCACTTCCTTCTCAGCTATTTCAGATGATCCCTATGATTAATTTTCTATAAAATGAGTCCAGAGGAAGTTAGGCCAAACGCATGAGGATCATGTTCCATTGGAAAAGACCTGCCGGAACACAGAAAACACAGACACTCAGTGAAAACTGTTGGTTCCATATGTCAGCACATGGACAGGTGCCCTCTAGACCCCAGGCTTCTGGGGTTCCATTACCCTGGAGCTTTGGAGCTGCTCAAGGACCAGCCTTGACCTAGGAAGCAAGCAGAGGTAACATCTGCCTTCCTTCAAACAACTGCTTCTTTTTAAATTACTTTCACCAACTAAAAGATTAAGAACGTAACAGTTTAGTTCTTCTTTAAAGACATACTTAAAATATTTCCTCAACGACTTTGACCAAATTCAAACTCAATATAAAGATTTTAAAAATATTCATAATTGAAATCATTCAATATTTAAAACAATAAACTTTGACTGAGATGAGAATTTTTACCATAGCTTTTAATTGCAAAATAATATTATAAAATATGTCCATCTTCTGGTTTATGAACCAAAACAAAACATTAAGGCAATACACAAATAGACTTAATTAAAACACCAAGTGAGTGTTAAATGAGCCAGTAATTTATTAAACAACTTTCTTTCTTTAAAGGTAATTATTTTTAAATCAAAGTACACATATTAATACTACAGTGAAAAACAAATGGGATTCTAAAATAAATTTCATAGTCTAAAAAAATCTAACTTGACTCAATGTTGTTGTTTTTCTGATTTGCACTGAGGTCAAGATAAGCAATATTACAAATATTACAAATGAACCTTATCACAAAAACCCAATCCAAAAGCACAATAATGAATCACTTTTCAGTTCAATTACTTTGAAGACAACTTTCAATTTTACTAAACTGAGGGTGAAGTTGCTGGTATGCACGCACGAGGTAGGACACACAGTTCACCTGATTGCCTTCTGATGGGGGTTACCTGGCATATTTCTCAGGAGCTTCGCATTACACATATGCCCCTTCCGTATGTCAGTGAGGATATATTCCATTCGCTTAGCCCGCCAAAGGAAGTTAAACACTCTTAGATAGTGGCTCATGCATTCTCGAGTAAATACCTAAAAACAACAGCAAAAGACAGGCTGATAGTATTCTGTGACATAAGGATTCTCAATAATTTTTTCTTTTTTAACAAAAAAGCCAGAGCAGAGAACATAATCAATTCTAATAGATGCTAGGTAGTATGTAAGCAACTAATATGGTACATCTTAAGGAAGTATCATTATATAACAACGACATTGATTATTTACATGCTAAGCAGCATGCCAAGTAAACTCACAATAATAGACAGTATATTATTTTATGCCAGTTTTACAGAAGGGGAAACAGAGACCTAAGCAAGGTCACATAGCTAGTAAATGGTCTAGTGAGATTTTTAAACCTAGCCTAACCCTCGTCTAAAATGTACAATCTTCATAGCAAGTCCAAATGCACAGCAGTGTTTTCTACCCCCACCCACCTGAAAGATAGGTGAGGGTGGTGAATCTCATGGAAGGAGGACCAAGAAGAATCTTCTCATCTGAAAAGGTTATTTGAACACATGTACTTATTGTTTTTTAAGACAATAGTTTCACAACCAGGGATAAGTTCTTTGGGTAGGGATAGGGACAGGTCTGCTTTCCATGCTGACCTCCCTCCTAGAGTGGCCAGATTTAGCAAATAAAAACACAGAACACCCTATTAATTTTGAATGTCAGATAAACCATAATTAATTTTCTAGTGTAAGTATGTCTCATGCATAAAGGCAGCAGAGTTTTCTGCAGATTTCAGTCAAACACTTTTCCGACACAAATATGTGTGCAGCTTGGTGGGAACATTTTCATCCCTTTCTAATACCTCCAGCACATTTAACATGACCTGATTTACAGAGAACCCATTTACATGTGTTACTGAAAGTAACTGGTCTGAGCAGGGCATGACACTCAGCAGCAGGTCAAGACTCTGCTCCTAAAGTCTACTTCTCACTCTTGCGCCCAGTTTTGTACATTCATGCCCATAGGCCTTGACTCACATTACAGCCCTATGACCTAGAGCCCATCATTCTCTTCTGCCCAAACCCTACCTGTGCCTCAAGGACAAAAGACATACCTTTCCCTGGTCTCACCATTTCCCCGCTTTAGACACCCAAAATATTTACTGCTTGACCCTTACAAGTTTAGCACTTAATTGTAGAATGTTTTACCTTGACTTATTTTGTATATTCTTGGCACTTTTCACCTGTTACAAGGACTATCTGTTCAGTCTTGTGTATGCCTTTCTGTGCCAGTATTTCGTAGGTGCTCGATACTGATAATTACATGTCTAAATAGGAGTGATTAGGAGCTGCTTTAAGAGATTCCAATACCAACTATGAATGTTTTAGAGATTATCCATTTGGATGTGCTTACACTATTAATATTCTTGCAATTCTTTAAATGAAAGGTGACCAAATTAAATAATTTTACAAATAAATTAAAGGATTCTTTGCTATACAAATAATATCTTACAGGCTTCCCCTTAAGTGCCAAACTCCCCGAGCATATTTAACATGACCTGATTTAAAAAAATTCTATTTAATAATAATTCATGTTCCACTACATTTACATAGGGGAAAACATCCTTCACATTTTGGTTTTGCTAGGTATATATTCTTTCAGTTCATTACCTATTTGTAAAATAAAGTTCAGATAAAAGTAAACAAATACACTTCTGATACCTTATTTAACACCCTGGAGATCAATGACAGAAGTAACTGGATTTTATCCCACCCATTATCAAAAAGATTAAAGATAATCTTTCTACATCCCTTTTCAGAATTAATAAGAAGCTAAAATTATATGTTATATAAGATATAATTATATAGCTAATATAAGATATGTACCTATTATAACTAACTGTACAAAAATGACTATCTCAACTAATGAGAATAAAAAGAGAATAGATAATATGGTAAATTAAATTTAACAGGGAAAAATCAGAAAACTCATTCTTTCTCAAAATATGACTCTAAAAGTATACTTTTAAATGCAATTGCAATCGTCCTCTCGTACCTTTCTTGTAATTTCTGCATACCACTGTATAAAATTTAATCTGATAGCTAAAAATTATTTCAATTTCTAATATTAGTCTGAATACCTGCAGTTGTACAATAATATGACTTTAAGTAAAGCCATTTAGCTGAAAATATACTAACCCAGGACATAAACTAACCCTAAGACTGGAACAGCAAAGACCAGACATTCCAGGTATCATTTCCCATAAGATGACTCTGGAAGACCTCGCTAATCAATTATGAGACTCTTTTCTCCTTCCCAATTCAACCCACTGGAGTTGGTACCTATTGGCCATAGATAGGAATATATCCTTAATTTGTTTTTTAAAATAAATATTATTATATAAACTTCCTTTGACTATCTACTAGAGTTTTCAAAACTCTAAAAATTTTTTAAATATTGCACGATTGATAGTATACAAATGGTTTACAATGCATGAACTTTGATATTCACTAGTAAGAACTGCAATATTATGAAATAACCATTTCAGTTTATCTATCACTCAAGGCACTTAAATTTTATGAAATAATTGGTACAACTGTTTTTACTATGGCATCTTTTGTATTATGAAAATATGTAATATATACAACATTAACAAATTGGATAATATGAAAATTTCTAATTTAAATAATATCCTGTTTTGGATATTACAATTATTTAAAACTGTTTAGGATATAAGTCAAAGGTGAAAACATTTTATTCCTATCCTTGGCCTGTTCCATGCCTCTCTAAAAAAATAAGTGTGTTTCAAATATGGAGTTTGAGATTTATGATCAAGGTATTTACCTTTTAAATATTTTAGTAACTTAGCTTATTGTTTACTCTGCTAGGACAAGTTTGAATTCTTAAATATAAAGATTGACTTTCAAAATGATATCTTTGCTAGGTAAAAATATCACTTTTAAAAAGGTATGTGTTGATAAACTAGAAAAATTATTGTATGAGGTTGATAACAAAAAATTTAAAAACTAATTTAAATATAACCAAAAATTACATCTGCGAGCAGTTACACATTTAAAATCTGGAAGGTTTGATCTGATAAGGTTTAAACATTAGTAACTAATTTGTAAAAAGAACTGCACCAGTAGCTACCATTCACAGTAGACACGACAGAGCCATTTGCCAGTTGCAAATCTGCTAACTTGGAAGTGAAAAGAAGGAAGGTATGGCTTTGATGAAAGTATTTTAGCAGCATGTGTAGCTTATCCCTTGAGCGGCAGAACAGCCATGGAATTAGAACTCTGCAAGAACCACTAAGGAGAAATTTTAGACCCAAAATATATTACTTCTAAACAGAATACTTTCCCAATAATTAAAAAAATGAGTGTCCTTTCTCAATATTTCAGATATAAAAATTGCTGAAATAAGTTCAAAGAGGTATCTCAGCCAAGGAGATTCCATGCCAATCTGAATAAAGAAAGAATGACAACTTAAGTAGGGGCATTTAAATTGCTGGTCAATCTTTCATGACCTGTTTAAAAGAAACAGTACTTTCCTTTAAGTATGGTAAAAGCACTATGAACAATAGTGCTGCTATTTCCTCATCAGTTGAAATGAATACTAAATATCAAATTTTATCTAAGTAAAAATACAATTTCCCTTAAATATATTTTATAGTTCCTTTCAAGTCATCCTAAATTAGTTACTACAGTCTAAGAATAATGAAGCAAAATGAATATCCATTTATTAAATACTTGCTGAAACCTGTGATGGAACAACTGATACTTTTAAGAATTCTTAAAATAATACACCATTTCAGCACTCATTAATGATTATTTAAAACACATACACAATTTGGGCTTCAATATTCATTCACTTGAGTATATTGTATATGTCAAGTTATCACAGTTTAGTTAGAAGTTCTTACAGAAGAAAGCAATTCTAAAACAGCAAAACACAAAGCAATCTAAATAGCTGTGACTATTATAAAAATACTCAGAATGATCTTACAGTTGCAATCGGTCCATCAACATGGTAGTCCAGGCTGAAGACATCCCACCCAGTGTCACCTGGAGACACCTAAAAGCAAAAACAAACAATGGCAGGACTTACCACCACCAGTGTTAAGCTTAATGCCAAAAAACTAGTCAAACCCTCAAAGTTAAAGGCAATACAATAAAACCCAATTTTTAAAAACTGCTCAACAGTTTTGAGTGTTAGCTGCCTGACAGCAGAGAACTGCATTTCTTTGTCACCTCCTGGATCCTCAGCATTCAGACAATGACAGGTGCACAGTAGTTGCTCTACAAATATTTTGGAATGAATGGAATATTTTTAAATGAATATCATAAAAGTATTTAAAATTCATCACCATTCCTTTATGACAAAACCTACTGCCTTAAATGTTCCAAATCCTTAAAAATCAGTATATTTTTAAAAATCCAACATGTCCTGCTTAATGGTCCTTTATCATAGCTAAGCAAACAGTATCTGATGTTTATGATACTCATTTCCCTAAGAAATGTTATATCAAACTAAAACTAAAAACATCTTTTTTAAAAAAAAAAAAAAAGTATAATTTTATTGATTTCAGAGAGGAAGGGAGAGGAAGAGAGATGGAAACATCCATGATAAAAATCACTGATCTGCCGAAACCGGTTTGGCTCCGAGGATAGAGCATTGGCCTTCGGACTGAAGGGTCCCAGGTTCGATTCCGGTCAAGAACATGTATCCTGGTTGCGGGCACATCCCCAGTAGGGGGCATGCAGGAGGCGGCTGATCCATGTCCCTCTCTCATCAATGTTTCTAACTCTATCTCTCTCCCTTCCTCTCTGTAAAAAATCAATAAAATATATTAAAAAAAAAAAAAGAATCATTGATCAGCTGCCTCCTGCACGTCCCCCACTGGTATTGAGCCCGAAACCTGGGCATGTGCCCTGACCATGAATCAAACCATGACCTCCTGGTTCATAGGTTGATGTTCAACCACTGAGCCATGCCGGCTGGGCTAAAAACATCTATTTTTGATAAATATTATTATTATCATTCTACCTCATCTCTGTGCCTCCTATCAACATTACCATTAACAGTACCTCAATTTACTGGGCATCCATGATGGCCACCAAGCACTGTGATAAGTGTTGCATGTTCTCTGCCCAAAAGCCCTTTGTAAGGTGAGAACTAAAACCTTGTTTTGGTGTAGACAGGTGTTGACTTCTCTAAGAGGATGCCATGATAGATGACATAGCGGGGATTCAAACTCAGTTTGCCCAGTCTTTCAGTAATG
>PVJN01040569.1:0-19192 GCA_004026805.1 Lasiurus borealis
CTTCCTTCCTTCCTTCCTTCCTTCCCTCCTTCCTTCCCTCCTTCCTTCCTTCCTTCCTTCCTTCCTTCCTTCCTTCCTTCCTTCCTTCCTTCCTTCTGTCTTTCTCCTCTCTCTCTCTTTCTCTCTCTCGTTTGTTTTCTAGAAGATCCTCTATGTAGAAATTCAATTTTGTCTGTACACAAGTCCTTCAGTTGATCTTCTAGAGCAGTGGTTCTCAACCTCCCTAATGCCTCTACCCTTTAAGACAGCTCCTCATGGGATGGTGACCCCCAACCATGAAATTATTTCCGTGGCTACTTCATCACTGTAATTTTGCTACTGTCATGAACTGTCATGTAAATATCTGATAGGCAGGATGTGTTTTCGTTGTTACAAATGGAACATCATTAAAGCATAGGGATTAATCACAAAAACAGTATGTCATTATATATTGTGAAATATTTATTTCTAATGACAAATAAATGAAATGTTGTCTTGAATCGTGGTGTAGCATGGGTAACAGTCTTCCTAGGACAACAGTAAACGACATGGCTACCCTTTGCTACACCGAGGAGCGGTGTGTTGGTTCCTAAGACCATGGGAAACAGGTGTTTTCCGCTGGTCTTAGGCGACCCCCACCCCTCGTTGACCTCTCCCCAGCCACTCCCACCCCAGCACACGCCCCCCCCCACACACACACACTATCCGTGTCCATTGATCCTGCTCTCAATATTGTCCTTCTTGTTGAGCAATACGCACTTAACTTCATGGAGCTGTCATGCTAATGAACTCTTTACTCCCTTTTCACCACTGGAAGTCGTCCTTGTTAGAAACACCGGCCGAGAAAGCGATCCACCTGTCAGCTCACCTGATGCTGCTTAAGGAGATTAACTCCTAATTAAGGAACGGGGGAAATACTTCCCTGAGATTTACTCCGTTTACTAACCAAACCTTTCCTGTCTCACCGGCACGCCCCCGTGTCTCGTGCCTGTGATAGCGGGGTTATTGGGGCCGGGGGATGATGCTCTATGACAGTGGTTCTCAACCTGGGGATCAAAGGACCCTTTCACAGGGGTCGCCTAAGACCAGCAGAAAACACCTATTTCCCATGGTCTTAGGAACCAACACACCGCTCCTCGGTGTCGCAACGTGTAGCCATGTCGTTTACTGTTGTCCTAGGAAGACTGTCACCCATGCCACACCACGATTCAAGACAGCATTTCATTTATTTGTCATTAGGAATAAATATTTCATAATATATAATTTACATGTTGTTTTTGTGATTCATCCCTAGGCTTTAATGATGTTCCATGTGTAACAATGAAAATACATCCTGCCTATCAGATATTGACATTACAGTTCATGACAGTAGCAAAATGACAGAGATGAAGTAGCCATGGAAATGATTGTATGGTTGGGGTCACCACCCCATGAGGAGCCGTCTTAAAGGGCCGCGGCCTTAGGAAGGTTGAGAACCACTGCTCTATGAGGCCACGTCCACCCCCGGTTGTACAGCGGCTGCTGGCGACGCGAGCTGGAATTCCCCACCAACAGGGTCACCGTGCTGTGGCTCGCCACCCACATGACCTTCTCTCTCTCTCTTCTCCTCGAACGGATTTCCACCCGAAGGCCCCTTTCCAAAGACTCGCGCTGAATTTTGTGTATTTTCCGATGTAGAAGACGACTTCTTAACCCAGGAAAATCTTCTCAAAAGTTGGGGGTCTTCTATACACCGGGGGGGGGGTGTCTTATAGGGAGAGTCTATCCCAAACTTTCTATGTTAACTGGAAAAGTTGGGGGGTGTCTTATACGCCCAGTCGTATTCTACGCCAGAGAATATGGTATGTATTTCCCTTTAAAATATAAACTGCCCGCTGAAACGGGTTTGGCTCAGTGGAAAGAGAGTCAGCTTGCAGACTGAAGGGTCCCAGGTTCGATTCCAGCCAAGGGCATGTACCTGGTTGCGGGCACATCTCCAGTGGGGGGCGTGCAGGAGGTGGCTGATCAATGTCTCTCTCATAGATGTTTCTAACTCTCTATCCCTCTCCCTTCCTCTCTGTAAAAAAGCATTAAAATATATTTAAAAAATAAAAAAATATTAATACAGTGGTACCTCGAGATACGAGTTTAATTTGTTCTGTCACCTTGAGGTGTGGGAAACTATGAGATGCTCCAGTCGCGGTAAACTGGAGGGTCGTGTGCAGCCGGCCGATCCGCGCGATGACTCCTATCTCAACTGTTGCTCGTATTTCAAAGCAAAAATCGCTCGCCCGACGGCTCGTATCTCAAAAATCTCGTATGTCAGGGCACTCGTATCTCGAGGTGCCACTGTAAAATAAAATATAAACTGCCCTATAAACCTGGGTGCATTGATACGTTGACGGCTCCCTTCAGGTGACCTCCAGGCCAATGATGAGCGGACGCTGACCTCCGTTTGCTGGTCACGTGGCCAGAGGAAGGAAACCTGCAAATATTCCCCCCGGTGCTGGAGGCAACAGGACGGCTGCTTCTGGAGAGACCCTCAGCTGGGACGGCCGCCAGTGGCCGGTGAGAAACCTTTCCTTTGCCTGAGCAGCCTCTGTCTGGATGGTTTAAGGAGCACGGACCCCCATGGCCTGTGATATCTGAGCAAAGTCTACTTTTATTCCAGACGCAGCACACAGCGGGTAGATGTGTGTAACGACGCCAGCTATCTGTTACCTCCAGAATAACGTTTTCTTCACACCGAGGGGCACGTGATGCTTTTACTTGAAAACTTTGTTTAGCCCTAACCGGTGTGGCTCAGTGGATAGAGCATCAGCCTGCGGACTGAAGGGTCCCAGGTTCGATTCCGGTCAATGGCAGGTACCTTAGTTTTGGGCACATCCCCAGTGGGGGGCGTGCAGGAGGCGGATAATCGATGTCTCTCTCTCATCGCTGTTTCTAACTCTCTATCCCTCTCCCTTCCTCTCTGTAGAAAATCAATAAAATATATTTTAAAAAACTTAAAAAACAAACAAACAAACTCTGTCCTTAGCTCCTTGATACAGGTTTCCCTCAGGCCCCGCTGGGGTCTGCCCTCCCCACAGCCAGGCCACTCGGAAGGGTCCCAATGCCAGCCTGGCAGCCAGGGCGTCTGCCCAAGTGAGAGCCCCACGAACGTGCGAAAAGCGTCTCTGTGCCCGAGTCCCCGGGTGGGTCAGGGTGGAGGTAACGAGGCGGCAGCTGCAGAGGGGGGCCCGGCGGTCTGCCTTTTTCTCCCGCAGAACTGCTGCTGGTCCCGGGCCCTTTGAGCAGCAAAACAGTGAGACCCCGGCAGTACAGAACCCCAAGGTCAGAGGGAAGGCAGGGGAGGGGAGGGGAGAGGGCGAGGGATCAACCACAGCACTTGCATGCGTGCCTATGGGCCTAACCAACCAATGGGCACAGACACCAGGGGGGGAGGGCTGAGTAGGGGGATGGGGGTAATGGGGGATGGAATAGGGACACATAGGTGACCCCGTAATCAATAAAGAAATTTAAAGAACACAGAACCCGGAGCCGAAACCGGTGTGGCTCAGTGGATAGAGCGTCGGCCTGTGGACTGAAGGGTCCCAGGTTCGATTCTGGTCAAGAGCAGGTACCTTGGTGGCGGGCACATCCCCAGTAGGGGACGTGCAGGAGGCGGCTGATGGATGTCTCTCTCTCATCGATGTTTCTAACTCTCTATCCCTCTCCCTTTCTCTCTGTAAAAAATCAATAAAATATATTTAAAAAAACAGAACCCGGAGTCCATCTTCTCCCGCCTCCCCTGCCTCCGCGCCAGGTGCAGCACCGAGGAGGCCGCTGGGCTGGGAACAGAGGGCGGGCAGCTGCGGCCCAGGGTGTGCCCGGGGCAGGGACCCACTGGCGGGGTGAGGCCCGGCCACCAGGAGGACCGGAGACCGTCTGTGCTCGGAGCTGGGGCGATGCTGGAGGCCGGCTTCCCCTGAAGCCGCTGGAGCAGAGCCTCCTCCGTGCGTGCGCCGTGTCCTGTGTCCCGGGCCAGCCCGGCGCGGAGATGCTCTGCGGTGTCACTCCGGGAAGCCGGCGCGGACACCCACACGCCTTTTACCGTTTCAGTTCATAAAGCACGGAGTGTTCTGATGCCGTTCTCCTCTCTCTGTTCCCCATGAAGATCGACTGCAACATAACACGGTGTGGGTGTCTATTTTTTATTTTTTTTATTAGGGTTATGTTTTATGATTTAGTGTTAGGGTTAGAAGGTTAGGGTTAGGGTTTTAGGGTTTTAGGATTTAGGGTTAGAAGGTTAGGGTTAGGGTTAGGGTTAGGGTTAGGGTTTTAGGGTTGGAAGGTTAGGATTGGGGTTTTAGGGTTAGAAGGTTAGGGTTAGGGTTTAGGGTTAGGATTTAAGGTTAGGGGTTAGGGTTAGGGGTTTAAGGTTAGGGTTTTAGGGAAGGCACCTCCCAGCGGCCTGAGAGCCAGCCGCTCCCCAAAACAGGCCGCTCCCGAGTTCCCCACTGTCCACCATCCGGGGCTGGCGCTGTCAGCAGGAGGCAGCTGATCGGTGTCTCTCTCTCATCCATGTTTCTGACTCTCTGTCCCTCTCCCTTCCTCTCTGTAAAAAATCAATGAAATATATTTTTAAAAGATAATGGACCCGAGACTGGTGTGGCTCAGTGGATAGAGCATTGGCCTGCGGACTGAAAGGTCCCAGGTTCAATTCCGGTCAAGGGCATGTAGCTTGGTGGCGGGCACATCCCCAGTGGGGGGCGTGCAGGAGGCGGCTGGTCGATGTCTCTCTCTCATCGATGTTTCTGGCGCTCTGTCCCTCTCCCTTCCTCTCTGTGAAAAACCAGTAAAATATATATTTTAAAAAGATAATGGAGGCTGAGGAGAGCTCGGAGTCAGGCACACCAAACACCCCGATGCTCGGAAGGACAGGCCTGCGGGAAGCACGGCCGAGCTGACTCTCCCGTCCAGGCCATCGTGTTGAGGAGACCGATCGGCAGATGCCGTGTCAGCAGCCTTCGCTCCGTGTCCAGGCTGCAGAGCCTTCTTTCCTGAGAGTCCCGCCAGCCGGGTTTGGGGTGGAACCTCCTCCTCGGGACCCGTGTCAAACCACGGGAGAAGCACGTGGCTTTGGGTTTACCAGGAGGCAGTGGCTTGTGGCTGAGGGGCTGCTGGTGCTGGGGCCGCTCGGCATCAAGGCGCCGGCACCCACAGGCCGTCTGCCCCCCCTTCCCCCACGAAGGCCAAGCCAGCCTCTCTGCAGGCCGGACCCAGTCCCCGCTCCTGCCTCCCCCGCTGCGTCCTGAGGTCTACTGGTTTGGGCCATCCCGTCCCAGAAAGACCGGATCCTCCTTCCATCCAAGCATCACATGGAGCCCTGACCGGTGTGGCTCAGTGGATGGAGCGTCGGCTTTCAGACTGAAAGGTCCCAGGTTCAATTCCGGTCAAGGGCTTGCACCTGGGTTGGGGGCACCTCCCCAGTAGAGGGCGTGCAAAAGGCGGCTGATTGATGTTCCTCTCTCATTGATGTGTCTTTTTAAAATATATTTTATTGATTTTTTACAAAGAGTCAGGGAGAGGGAGAGAGAGAAACATCGATGAGAGAGAGACATCGATCAGCTGCCTCCTGCATGCCCCCCACTGGGGCTAAGCCCTCAACCAAGGCACATGCCCTTGACTGGAATCGAACCTGGGACCCTTCAGTCTGCAGGCTGACGCTCAATCCGCTGAGCCACACCGGTCAGGGTACCATCAATGTTTCTAGCTCTCTATCCCTCTCCCTTTTTCTCTGTGAAAAAATCCATAAAATATATTCTGGAGCAACATGGCAGCTCAGCACTGCAGAACATGTGCTGGGGCTGACAAACTCTGAAAAAAAAATACAGTGGCACCTCAAGATACGAGTGCCCTCACCTACAAGATTTTTGAGAGACGAGCCGTTGAGCGAGCGAGTTTTGCTTTGAAACACAAGCAACAGTTGAGATAGGAGTCGTCATGCAGATAGGCCGGCTGCACACGACCAACCAGTTTACCGCTACTCGAGCGTCTCCTAGTTTCCCACGCCTCAAGGTTACGGGACGAATTAAACTCGTATCTCGAGGTACCGCTGTACCTCCCAATAACATCGTGAAGTAATTCAATGATGTAATAAAACCAGTGAAAGAAACGCAGGTGAAGCTTCTTCACTTCCTGGTGCCTGATGATGGCGGCTCAGGACTGGCTGAGTCAGAAGGATCTCATTGCTCCGCCTTCACGGGCAACTCGTACCAGTAGCTGCATTTATCCAGTTCCTCTCTCTCTTCAAACACTTTCCATCCCGACTTTCCTTCTGCCCTTGGCTCCAGGTCTAGATACCACGCACCTTTTCTGGGCAAGGAGACAGAGGCTCAGAGAGGAGGCGTGTCTCCTGGGTCGCAGAGTTATCAGGTCATGGAGGCATTTCACCCGCCTCCTGGTCGCTTCCAGCGCTCGAAGAGTGTCTTCCCTCCTCGCAGTTCTCATTCCACGTCCCTGTTCTGGGCGGCTGAGGGGTGGGCATGACCCTTTTCATGCTCGGGCCGATGCAAGGATGTGGGTTCTCTCCTCAGCAGAAGCAGGGCCTGCAACTGCCGGGAACATGTTGAGTCAGCCGGTGACTCAGCAAGCCTCCCTTTGCCTGACGGCAAGATCGGTGACGTGTCTGTTCCGCACGGAATGCATGGGGCGACATTGGTTAATAAAATCACACAGGTTTCAGGGGCGCCCCTTTATAAGGCACCGTCTGTGTGTTTACCACGCCCATATTTCTTTAGCCTGCAGGATGTGATGGACACACGTGTGCGTGAGATCCTGTTATCTGTCTTTCTCTGACGGGCTGATTGCAATCAGCGTGATGGTCTCAGGCCCATCCGTGCTGTTGCCCAGGGTGAGACCTCCTTCTGTTCACGGCCGAGTCGCATCCGCTGTGTCCATGTGGCACCTCTCTTGCATCCACTCACACTGACAGCGTCGGGCCGCTTCCAGATCGGGGCTATGTCAGGAACCCGCCCCGAACATGGGGTGCGTGCATACATTCTCCCGACTTAGTGTCCCAGGTTTCTTCAGGCAAATCCCCATTCTTATACAGCGGCACCTCGAGATACGAGTGCCCTAACATGCGAGGTTTTTGAGATACGAGCCGTCGAGCGAGCGATTTTTGCTTTGAAATACGAGCAACAGTTGAGATAGGAGTCATCGCGCGGATCGGCCAGCTGCACACGACCCACCCGTTTACCGCGACTGGAGAGTCTCATAGTTTCCCACGCCTCAAGGTTACAGAACGAATTAAACTCGTTTCTCGAGGTGCCGCTGTATTCACTGTCGCCTCAGCTCCGATTCATATGGCTTTACAGATGTTACGAAGCACCCAGTAACCAAGTCATGAACACACCTGAATAAATATGTCCTTTTTTAAAAAAATATATATTTTTATTGATTTTTTACAGAGAGGAAGGGAGAGGGACAGAGAGTTAGAAACATTGATGAGAGAGAGACATCGATCAGCCGCCTCCTGCACGCCCTCCACTGGGGACGTGCCCACAACCAGGATACATGCCCTTGACCGGAATCGAACCTGGAACCCTTCAGTCCGCAGGCCGATGCTCTATCCACTGAGCCACACCGGTTTCGGCTGAATAAAATGTCCTTTAAGATGAGGATAAAATGTTCCCACGCGGTGACCTCTGTACCACACAAAGACCCCTACCGTCCGTGCCTCCTGGGGCAGGATAAAGAGGTGGGGGTGCAGCCCTGGCTTCCTGGGTGGGTGACCGCCCTCCGTGTGGGCCCCGGGGCCGAGGAAAGCCCTCCTCAGCGGGAGCCTGTGGTCGGTCCGGCCTGCTGGGCGCTGGACCATCTCCGGGTCTGCTGGCTCCCCCTCCTGTGCCGATGGGACACCCCTTTAATGTCCCTGCTACCCAGGGCGCTGGCCGGGTGCCCGGGGTGACCACTCTCTCCCGGGAAGGCTGGCTCCTTGATGAGCAAGTGGTTGGACTGCGCGTCCCCACTGCTGGCTTGTGGCTGCCCGCGCGCCCGAGCCGTTCCTTCCGTGATGAGTCCTCGCGGGGAGCCGGCTCCCCCACAGGGACACTGGGGCCACCCACACACCGCAGTGGGCGCCCGCAGGCACCGCCAGAGACCACAGCGCCCTGGCCAGCGGCACCCGGTAGTTATTTGCCAGCGGGCCGCTTCCTGCTGAGGCTGCAGCCCTTACAGAAGGGGGGGGCAGGGGAAAGCGAGGTCCCCCCACATGCCCAGGCTTCTCACTGGGTACCTCTGGCTACTTCACCAACGGGCTCAGAGTCAGAGGCATATTTCCAGGAACTTCAGTTCTGTACGTAGGCTTTTTAATTTAAACAAAACAGCCGAAACCGGTGTGGCTCCGTGGATGGAGCATCGGCCTGAGGACTGAAAGGTCCCAGGTTCCATTCCAGTCAAGGGCACGTACCTTGGTGGCGGGCACATCCCCAGTGGGGGGCGTGCACGAGGCAGCTGATCCATGTCTCTCTCTCATCGATGTTTCTAACTCTCTATCCCTCTCCCTTCCTCTCTGTGAAAAATTAATAAAACATATTAAAAAAAAACACACAACAAAGCAAAACACACACAAAAAAAAAAACACAAAGAGTTCTCTCGCCTGGAGGGGGGCCGAGCGATGCAGAAGCAGCCAGGGGGTATCCCCACTGTTCCTTCAAGAATGTGGGGGGCTCAGCGCAGACAATGGCCCGCTTTCCTCCAGCCTGACCCACCGGGAGAGAACTTCGGCCTCAGCCTTCTCACACAAGGCGTCTGTCTTCAGACCGAAAACGCGGCTCCAGCTCTCCTCTTAAATACCGTCCCTCGGCCTTTGGAAACAGCTGCTGCTCTCCTGGCCTGATGTGGGCCCTCTTCCCCAAGAACAATGGTCAATCACCGCGTTTCTTTCTTCTTCTTCTTTTTTTAATATATTTTATTTAATTAATTTATTTTTTATATATTTTATTGATTTTTACAGAGAGGAAGGGAGAGGTATAGAAAGTCAGAAACATCGATGAGAGAGAGACATCCATCAGCCGCCTCCTGAACACCCCCCACTGGAGTTGTGCCCGAAAGCAAGGTACATGCCCCTGACTGGAATCGAACCTGGGACCCTTCAGTCCGCAGGCCGATGCTCTATCCACTGAGCCAAACCGGTCTCGGCTAAATATATTTTATTGAATTTTTACAGAGAGGAAGGGAGAGAGATAGAAAATCAGAAACATCGATGAGAGAGAGACATCCATCAGCCGCCTCCTGCACACCCCCCACTGGGGATGTGCCCACAACCAAGGCCCATCCCCTTGACCGGAATCAAACCCGGGACCCTTCAGTCCACAGGCCGGCGCTCTATCCACTGAGCCACACTGGTTTCGGCAACGTCTTCCATGTTCTTAGCCATGTAATGCCGACGGTTTATTGTTGTGTGCACAGCTGACTTTGTCCACACCGGGCTGGGGGAAGTGCCCGGGGCCCAGCCGGACACCAAGCGCCGGAAACAGCCACCCTCTGCGCCGGGCCCAGGATGACACGCATGTTGTCCAGCTCTCGGGCGACGGAGCCACGGAGTCCTTCCGCTCCTTCCTCCTTTCCCCGGGCGGCCACGGCGCCAACCTCTCTCTCTGCTTTCTCTGCAGCAAGACCAGCGCCTGGGCCCCGTCCAGGGCACGCAGACGGCTCTTCCAGCTGGAACCAGTGACCCGGGAGCGGACCGGAGCCCGGCGGCCTGGCCAGACGGCGGCGGGAGGAGCCCGCTGGGAAGCGCCCAGCCTGTTCTTGTAAAATGTCAGGGGAAGCAAGAGGACAGGGAACACTCGGGACCAGCAAAGGAGCTTCGACGCCTTAAACAGCAACAGAGCCGAGACCGGGGTGGCTCAGTGGACAGAGCGTCGGCCTGCGGACTGAAGGGTCCCAGGTTCGATTCCGGTCAAGGGCATGTACCCTGGTTGAGGGCACCTCCCCAGTGGGGGGTGTGCAGGAGGCGGCTGATGGATGTCTCTCTCTTATCGATGTTTCTAACTCGCTATCCCTCTCCCTTCCTCTCTGTAAAAAACAAACAAACAATAATATATATATATATATATATATATAAGAGTATCCCAGCATGTCAATCAAGGCCACCCTTCTCTCCAGATTTTTGGATATAATAAATAGAAAGGTTTTTAAAAAAGACATTAAGACATTTTGAAAGATGTTGACAAGGCAGGATTTTATGCATTTTTGCAAAACACGTTGCTGAGTTGGTAGTGTCGGGAGATACCGAAGGCTCCCCGCCAGCTTCCCTTTAAGGAAGGGCTCGTGCACGGCCCCTGGTGCCGACAGAGGGACCGTCTGCCAACGGGACCAGCGAGGCCCAGGAGTTCTGAGCCTGCGGCTGAGCAGATGCCCGGGATGCGGCTGAGGAGAGGAAGGTGTCTGCACGTTTCCAGTTGCGCCGTTCGGGTGGTAACGGACCCGGACCCCAGCGTGGGTGAGACAGAAACAGGGAACTCGGCTATTTCAGTCTGTCCCACAGGGCAGAGAAATTTGGAATGGGCCTTTACGCTCACGGGCTTCGTAAGCAGGCCGTCTTTTGCCTGTTATGTGACTGTGACCTTGAAGGGGCACGAAATTCATGCACTGGTAGGGTCCCTAGGCCTGGCCAGCAATCAGGGCTGATTGCCAGCTTTCTGGCTGCTGGCCAGGGCCTCCCTTCCATGACTGCCAGCTGCCAGCCAGAGCCTTCCTTTGTTCCGCACCCTCGCGTCTCAGAATTCATGAACTAGAATGAAGAGAAATGAACCCAGAGGATGGGGATCTTCTGCTGCTTACGTGATAAACCTTCACTGGCGAGCGAGGAACTAGAACACCATCCTACCTCATAAAAGAGGAATATGCAAGTTGACCATCACTCCAACACCCAAGATGGCTGCCCCCATGTGATCAAAGATGGATGCCCCCATGTGGACACAAGATGGCTGCCACAAGAAGGCCTGCAAGGGAGGGCAGTTGGGGATGATCAACCCTGCAGGGGAGGGCAATTAGGGGAGACCAGGCTGGCAGAGGAGGGAAGTTGGGGATGACCGGGCCTGCAGGGAAAAGCAGTTGGGAGGGACCCAGGCCTTCAGGGGAGAGTAGTTGGGGGGGGGGGCAGGCCTGCAGGGGAGAGTAGTTGGGGGGGACAAGCTTGCAGGGGAGGGCAGTTAGATCAGACCAGGCCTGCAGGGGAAGGTGGTTAGGGGCAAACAGACTGGCAGGGGAGCAGTAAGGCATCAATCAGGCTGGCAGGGGAGTGGTTAGGGCAGTGGTTCTCAACCTTCCTAACGCCGAGACCCTTGCACACAGTTCCTCCTGTGGTGGTGACCCCCAACCATGAAATTTTGCTACTGTGATGCATCGTGATGTAAATATCTGCATTTTCCGAGGGTCTTAGGCGACCCCTGTGAAAGGGTCGTTCCATCCCCAAAGGGGTCGCGACCCACAGGTTGAGAATTGCTGGGTTAGGGGGTGATCAGGCTGGCAGGCAGAAGCAGTTAGGGGCAATCAGGAAGGCAGACAGGTGAGCAGTTGGGAGGCAGCAGTCCTGGATTGTGAGAGGGATGTCCGACTGCCCGTTTAGGCCCAATCACAAGGGTGAGGAACAAAGGAAGACCCTGGCTGGCAGCCTTGGAAGGGAGGCCCTGGCCAGCAGCCAGAAGGCCCCCCGATCGGCCCTGATGGCTGGCCAGGCCTAGGGACCCTACCAGTGCATGAATTTCGTGCACCTGGCCTCCAGTTCTTAATAATGACACAAGAATGAGCTCTGTGTCTTGAGTATACCCACCTATAAATGTACTTTTGCCCCACCCTGCATCACTCTCGCCCATCTCCCCAGCATGTCCGTGGCTTAGAAAGGGTGCACGTTAGGTGGAGTCTGAGATTTAGTCGTCAAAACGGAGCCCAAGATTCTCCAAGTAATTTACCAGAGGCTGAGACCCAAAATCATGAATAAATATTGCATTTGGACGTGTCTCTGGAAACACTGGGACAGAACAATATTAACAGCCAGTTTGTTCACGGCCATGCGAAGTAACAGCTAAATGGGCAGAAAAAGTCAGTGTTTAGAAATGTAACAACATGAAATCTACCAGAAATTCTATCTGGACACGAATTACCGTAATGTGTCTGGGACTTAGGAAAAAAAGGAAAATAAATACGAAAAATCCCAGAAACAAGAGGAGATGGAGACCACGGCCGTCACTGGCTGTCCGAAGAAGCTTCCACTGGACACCCAGCATGAGACACTGGCCCGTGCTGGGTCCCCGAATGTAACGCAGTTAAATATACATATTCCCGGGGGGAGTTTTGGGTGCACCAGAGCCCCTTAATACATATTGATTTGCATTTATTAACTCATGCATTTGCTTTACTTTTCCTCTCTGGCGATAAACTAACTGAAGGGAGGGGCCACGCCACCTCCCATTTAACAACGTCTGCTAGCAAAATTACTGGACGCTTTCTTACCCACATAATCGTCTATCCACCTGGAGGGAGGAAAGCGTGAATTGTATGGAATGGCTTGAGGATTATCCATCGGTGTGCAAAGGCAGTGGAGGCGAGTCCTGCGTGTCTTTCAAATACTTAACATCGTGTTTCGATAGGTTCAAAACCTCTTCATGGTATTCCATTGGCCACAGCCGCTCCGATTCTGTTATCAAGCCCACCTTTTTAAGACTATCATCAGCCAAGTCACACTTGGCATTATTACTGGGCTAAAAAGACTCTTATTTTGGAAAATATATGTATTTTTTTCACAGGGCAGTTATTTGCTCCAGGTGCTTCTCATGAAAGGAAGCAAACTGTTGAGGAGTGAGATGGGATTAGGCAGCTTAGGGCAAGGGCTGCTGGGAGGGAAGATGGCAGATAAAGTGGGAAGGAGCCAGATGGTCAGGGTGTGAGCAGGATGGACCGAATGGACAACCGGTCACCAGCAGAGCTGCCCTTCCTTCGGAACCCAAGAGTGGGAGTGGAGAGCAGGGAGGGGAGGCAAAAGGAGATGGCTGCCGCTAGTTGTTGTTGTTGTTTTTTTTAATATACTTTATGGACTTTTTACAGAGAAGGAGAGAGATAGAAAGTCAGAAACATCAATGAGAGAGAGAGACATCGATCAGCCGCCTCCTGCACGCCCCACCGTGGAGATGTGCCCGCAAGCAAGGCACATGCCCCCGACTGGAATCGAACCCAGGACCTTTCAGTCCGCAGGCTGACGCTCTGTCCACTGAGCCACACTGGTCTCGGCTGCTGTTACTTTTGAAAAGCCAACAGAAGGCCAGAGCAGGAAACATAAGCCCCTCGGCCACGGAGTGCTGGCGGCAACCCATTTCGGGAGCCTTGTGTGCGGAGAGCTTTGCTACTTCTACTGTGATAACCTTCCCTTCCCTTCCCTTCCCCCTCATGGTCTGTGAATTCGTTCGTCCGCTTCTCAGGACAACGAACCCAACAGCCCAGGGCCCTGGGCGATTCTGGTTGTTGATGGGAAGGAACTCAACTTCCTCTGGACGCCATGAGAGGCGTCTTGGGCAGCCTGTAACTAGGCCGTTCTCCCAGCCTCTCTGCGGTGGCTGGGCTGATTTCCTCCTCTCATCCGCCTTCCTGATCCTGCCAGAAAGACTGACCCCCTCTTCAGGGGTGAGATATATTAGCTCAGTTGGGTACTACAGTGCATATGGCCCCAGAGCAGGCATTATGCCAGCCCCTGAGGGAAACTGAGATCAACCCAGAAGAATTGAACCATGACCTCCTGGTTCGTAAGTGGATGCTCAACCATGAGCCACACCAGCCAGGAAGGAAGGGCATTTTTGACCCCCCAGTGGGCCCCCTATTAAATACCATAAGGAGATCGATCGGCTTCTGTCCTCCTCCCCTCAGAGGGAGCTGTGACACCTTGCTAAGGTCACCAGAGGAGCGGATTAGGTCACGGAAGGAAGCAGACCAGCTGACCTGGCCGCTGAGGCAGCAGGACTCTAAGTCCTTGGCCTCCTTAGCCTGTGGAGATCGAATGACTGGGTAGCCCTTGATTATTACCTCTCGGCAGAACGAGGAGGGGTCTGTGCCGCGATACACGATACCTGCTGCACTGATGTTAGTAATATCGGCCACGGAGACAGACATGAGGAAACTTTATGAACAAGCGGTCTGGCTGTGTAAGTACAACCAACGGCCCAGACGATGAGTGGTCCCTCTCTCCCTGGCTGCCTAGCATACCTGGGCTCCTGCCCTGCCAGGCTCCCTGATCTCTGAGGTGCTCTTCCTAATTTTTGTTGCATTTTTTAAAAAAATATATTTTATTGATTTTTTACGGAGAGGAAGGAAGAGGGATAGAGAGTTAAAAACATCAATGAGAGAGACATCGATCAGCCGCCTCCTGCACGCCCCACAGTGGGGATGTGCCCGCAACCAAGGTACGTGCCCTTGACCAGAATCGAACCTGGGACCTTTCAGTCTGCAGGCCGACGCTCTATCCATTGAGCCACACCGGTTTTGGCTTTTGCTGCATTTTTAACAGCGAGGCCAAATTGGTGCTTTCTCGCCTACAATCCTTCCAATTACCGGTGATTATGGAAATGGAACCCCCACGTGGATAACCCGGTTTTCTGTGGCCCTGTAGTCTAGATAGTCCTCTCTTGAGTCCTCTCCTGACAGAACCCTGCCTGTCAGCTCCTCACAATGCCCCTTCTCAGCAGAAAGCAGCCAGAGTGACCGTCATCCCAAATCCCTCATGGCAGTTAGGTTACAGCATTGGAAGTGGGGGCATGAGGACTCAGAAGAACCTGGGGAGGGAATGTGGTAAATTAGGAGGGGATTGGCCAAATGGTCAGGATTAAGGTAAACTGAATGGTTGAAACCAGTATGGCTCAATGGATAGAGTGTTGGCCTGCGGACTGAAAGGTCCCAGGTTGGATTCCGGTCAAGGGTACGTACCTTGGTGGTGGACATGCAGGAGGCGGCTGATCTCTCTCACTGATGTTTCTGACTCTCTGTCCCTCTCCCTTCCTCTCTGTAAAAAAATCAATAAAATATATATGTATATTTATTTTTAAAAAAGGATAAACTGAACAGGCCAGTCATCCATGAAGCTGCCCTTCCCCCTGAACCTGAGAGTGGGAACTAAGAGGGAAGATGGCGTCAAAAGGAGATGGGCTGGTGTTATTTTTGAAAGAGCCAATAGAAAGCAAGAGCAGGAAATATAAACCCCTAGACTGGTGAGCTTGTGGGAACCCTATCAGGACCCCTCTTAGCCTGCTGAGAGCTTTGCTAACTTTCCCTGTAACAGACTTCATTCCTTCCCCTTTGCCCGCGAATTCATTTGTCCGCTTCTTGAGATAAAGAAGCCGCACCAAAGCAACAGCTCAGACTCCAGTCTCACTGTGCCCTCTCTCACCAGCAGGACCCAATCCTTTGCTTTCACAACTGGATATTTGCTCATACAGCTTGCAGTGCTTTCTCAGGAAACATGCCAAATGCCTTTTCAGGGAACATGAGATCGAAAGATGTCTGCATGTTTAGTAACGTAACTCAATGAAGAAATGAGGTTAAACCCTCTCTCCCTGCCTGTCTCTCTTGTCTCCAACCCGAGACCAGAAAAATCCGGCATGAAATTAACTTCACATGTGTCTTAATTAGCGATTATTAATGACCAAGTGATAGTTTAATTAAAATCATTTATTCTCAGTAAAATCAAACATAGCATTGAGTTTACATAGAAATACAATTTTCAACCGGATCTTCATAAAAATGCACTGGTGAAGCAAATTTTCGTAATTAATGACCAATTACGGACTATTTAACCATGCCAGTAGCAGAATCGATTACCTGATTACCATTAAAAAATTGGTAACGTATCTTAAATGTGCAAATACCACCTTAAGTATTTTATTATGTTACCATTGATAATAAATGGCCACTAAATATATACCTATTACATAAAGCTTTTTAAAGTACAATAAAAATACAAATTCTATCTGGTAAAAAAAAAGCCATTGGGTATGGCTTCTAAACGTCCTCATTGTACAAATCCCAAAATACTATATGACGAACAAAATTATAAAGACCTTTCTTTACGAAACACGTACTACCTTCTAATTAAGGTTCAACCTAACGGATACCAGCAGACAACCGAGAAGGCTTACGTATATCATAGAACCTTATGGAGATACATACAAGTGAGGATATTGCATAAGCGATTCGATTGCATTTCCTAGTGAACATGTACCTTCCGCACTTGAAGAAAACTTCCAAGAGTAGAAGAAAAGGAGAATCTGCTTTGGAGTCCACCAGCCATGTAGCCTCATTCATTGTTCTTACGTTGGGATGAACCCAGTGATGAGTTCTGAGCCTAAATTTTGGTTGCACTGAGGAACAATCATTGTTCAAGTTCAAGAAACACTGAGCAGCAACTTGATTTTTTTTTTGTGTGTGTGTGTGCGTGTGTGAGGAAAAAAAAAAATGAGATTCTAACGTCAACAACCAAAAATTTGCTCAATAATAGTTTTGCTTCATGAAGCGTGGTTTCTACAGATTTTACGGCATCAGAACTAATGAGCCATCACCCTATTTTGAGACGAAAATATATATTTGGTAAAATAAATACGAGCAACAAGACAGTGCAGCTACCGACGGCAAACAGGCCAAATGCTTTTTTTTTTTCAGGAAACATGAGATCGAAGGATGTCTACCTGTTTAGGAACGTAACTTAATCTCGTTAGAACTTAAACTGGTGTTTGCTAAAAAGGAAATTTAAAAATTTTCCCCACGATATTTACTCATGAAATAAAGGATTCAGAGCATAAACTGACGATAATGGCTAACGTGTATCACCTCGCACGTACTAACGCTCTAAACATATTTGGTTTAATGATAGCAGGCATGTATAGGTTTGTTATCTCACCTACCAGAAGGCATAATATTCAAAGCTTACGTGTTCTCAAAGATAGGAAACAACAACACTTCATACACATAAAATGACACCGGGTGACGTGGTTCTTAGCGTGGATACGGCATTCCGTTTGGCGTTGGCGTATCTCGTCGGGACTTTCCAAGGTTCCATGAAGGTATGGCTTTTGGGGAATCCGCCCTCCACGAGCAGCCTGGAGTATGAACACAGATTAGGACAGGGACCTCCAGCACAAGAGAGATATTTGGATCGCTCGTCCCTTGATCACAAATCCTTTTTACCACAGAAACAGAGAGGAATGCGAAGGAAGACGTTACAGTGAGTTGTTTTTTAAAATAAAAGGTGACAGGTCCACCGGGAAGGGATGAGGACATTTTGCTGAAATAATTTCCAGACAGTGGAGATATTAAAAAACATACTGGCACACACGGGTCAGACAGGTCATAAGGTCACCACAGACGTGTATGTGCGGAGCAAACAAACTCCACGTGAGCCAGGCACCCTCTTCCTGCCATTAGCACTTGCTGTCCACGGGGTCCAGACAGAACACCGTGCCTTCCAGAGTCAGTCCCATTTTGAACCCCTCCTGGAACACAGGGGAAAGGCCATTCAGGTAGGAAAGCACAGGGCAGTGAATAAACAAACAAGCACAATCAGTAAATCACAGAGACTATGAGCAGAAGTTGAAATCTTCAGACTGGCCCTAGCCGGCTTGGCTCAGTGGATAGAGTGTCGTCAGCTGGCGGACTGAGGGGATCCCAGGTTCAATTCCAGCCAAGGGCACAGGCCTGGGTTGCAGGCTCGATCCCCAGTCGGGGGCGTGCCAGAGATAGCCAATAAATGATTCTCTCTCGTCATGGATATTTCTCTCTCTCTCTCTCCTTCTCCCTTCCTCTCTGAAATCAATATATATATATCTTTAGCTGTGAGCAACTGGGAAATAATTCAATGTTAAAATGTTGGCTTGTCAAATTTTGAAGTAGGGGTACACCCCAGGCAGAGCTTCACACCCATGAGCAAGACAAACTCTCTTTGCTGAGACCTCATTACACTAACGGAACAGCTAGGTAACATTCTAGGATGTTCCGATGTGATTTCACTGGTTCCAGTATCTTACAGTTTCTGAGATGTAGCGAATTATTTTTCCTAATTTTCACACTTAGGATCATTTTCTCCTCAGAACAGATTGCATTAAAGTGGGGACGAATAGAAATGTGAGTATTAGTAGCACAGCACCCTCCAAAGGCATGCTGGGACTGACCCTGTCTGCGGTGATTTAGAGCTCGCTTTGTCCCTGGCACTCGTGCTGATGATCAGTAAGAAAATCCTATCCAATCAAGAGGGGATATGCAAATTGACCGTCACACCATCACAAAGGTGGCAGTGTCCACAGTGGAGGCAGAGCTGGGAGGAGGGAGACTCTGTAACACAAGATGGCTGCACCCACAGTAGAGGCTGAGTTCCCCTAACGAGCCTTAACAAGCAATCAGCAGGGATCTGAGGCTGCACGCCCACACCCAGCGGGGCTTGATGGGGGACTCAGGCCACACCCCCACCCCAGCCCTGGGCCAGGAGACCTCAGGATATTTGCTATATCTCCTGTACATTGATCCTCCAAGTTATTAACCAGTCAATTTAACACCATATAATGCATAACTCTTTCACCATTCACTGACTTACCAGGCATTAAGTTATTATAACTTACAAGGTGTACTTCTGGGCTGACCATACTATTATACTGATTTCCCTGTTGAGGTCATGTACCAGAATTTTAAATTATGTCAAATGAAAAACCTAACTTATTAATTTCAAATAAATATTTCAGTAGGGCTTATTAACTCAATATGATGTTTTATGCTGCCCATTATACTGTACAAATGTTTACATTCTATGCAAAGATAAAAACAGAAGCTAAATGGGCATTAGATTAACTAAGCTAACAAAATAAATAACAGAATCATCATAGATTTCAGATGAAAATATTTTTTTTTACTTTAATTGAAATGACCTTGCAAGTTATTCCTGGACTCAAAGACACAGGCGAGCAACGATATGGACAACACAATAGTGACCACCTCATTGAGAAAAATACTTTAAATACGGGCCATAAGACCCCTTTAAACACAATTAATCATCAGATACATCCCTATGAAACTGCTGTTCGGATATTTCTTAAATAAAGCATGCAAGTGTTAAGTTTTTAGCTTTAAAACAATGGCAAGCTGTTTTAAAATTACGATGAAAATCATATACCAACCATCTCTGGCGCTACCCCGCACGGAAGCAGAAAAAGAATGAACA
>PVJN01040570.1:0-19192 GCA_004026805.1 Lasiurus borealis
CGGGCAGGCAAAAACCCTTTGCAGTGGGGCTGCCCGGCTGGGAGAGCCCCGTCCAGCAGTTCCCCGCCTTCTCCTGGAGGATAACTGGCTTCCAACTTGCCTCCAATCACTCCCAGTGCGACTCCCAGCCGCTCTCTCTCCCTCTGCCCAGCGACAAAGCTCCAGGTGCGTCTGTTTACTCCGCCGCCATTTTTCTCCCAGATTTTTAATTCACTTAATTTTTAGATTCACTTGTTGATAGATATGTATTTGTTGTTAATAATTTTTTATCTTTTACCTTTTTCTTCTTCCTCTTCTAAAAAAGTACCTTTCAGCATTTCATATACTACTGGTTTGGAGTTGATGAACTCCTTTAGCTTTTTCTTATCTGTGAAGCTCTTTATCTGCCCTTCAATTCTGAATGATAGCCTTGCTGGATAGATTATTCTTGGTGGTAGGTTCTTGCTGTTCATCACGTTGAATATTTCTTGCCATTCCCGTTTGGCCTGCATCATTTCTGTTGAGAAATCAGCTGATAATCATATGGGTGCTCCCTTGTAGGAATTAACTATTTTTCTCTTGCTGCATTTAATATTCTCTCTTTGTCTTTTGCTCTTGGTGTTTTAATTATGATGTGCCTTGGTGTAGTCCTCTTTGGATTCCTTTTATGTGGGGTTCTGTGTGCTTTCTGGACTTGTAAGTCTATTTCTTTTACCAGATGTGGAAAGTTTTCAGTCATTATTTCTTTAAATAGGTTATCAGTATTTTGCTTGCTCTCTTCTTCTGGCACCCCCACAATTCTGATGTTGGTACGCTTAAAGCTGTTCCAGAGGCTCCTTACATTATCTTTACATTTTTGGATTCTTTTCTCTTCTTGCTTTTCCAGTTGAGTGTTTTCTGATTCTTTATATTTCAAATTTTTGACTTGATTCTTGCCTTCCTCTAGTCTGCTGTTAGGTCTCTGTATAATATTTTTTATTTCAGTCAGTATGTTTAATTTCAGTATGTTTATTTCAGTATGTTTAATTTCTACTTGGTCCTTTTTCATCTCCAGTTGGTTCTTTTTTTATCTCCTCTTGGGTCTCGCTAACTTTATCCAATTTTTTTAGGATATTCTTGAAAAACCTTATAAGTGTGGTTTTGAACTCTATATCCAGTTGTTTGTTTTTCTACATTTCTTTTGTTTGTGATCTCTTCCCTTGTCTCTGCATTTTCACTATGCTGGGAGAACTGTGTTGGATTCAGCCTTATGATACAAGACTTGCAAAATTGCAAAAGCCTCTCTGTTGAGCTTTGAGAGCTTGTTTGGAGATTCTAGCAGGGGAGCGCAGCTACTCGTATACCCTTTATTGAAGACCGGTCCTCTCCTCTGGGGGGAAGGTCGTCCTCTTTGACTGAGCATGCAGCTTTGGGAGGGACGCAGATGGATCGGCCAGCCAGATCAGCCGAATCAACCCTGGCAACCAATAGGGTGACAGATGTCACAGCCAAATTGCCCTCACATCCTTTGTTGAACTTGGGATGAGTGGAGTCTCAGGGCTTAAGAAACCGCCTTTCCTTACAGTTGGCCCCGCCCTCCATGGCCCCTGGGTCTCACCTGTCTCTTGGTAATCACTGGAGCAGTCCCTGTGCGAGTGCATAATGCCTCTAGATTGCTGCCTTTTTGGCTCCCCAATGCTCCAGGACCATATGAGTCTGGGTCCCCAGAGTTTTGCCCCAAACTGAGGTTTAGTGGAGTTAGAAGTGGCGCAGTTGGGAGATTCTGTCACCCTCCCACTCGTGAAAGCCAGTGGCACAATCAGCAGTCGGTCTTCTGTGCTCAGTTCTGTGTGCTTCACCAGACTTCTGCCCTTTTGCAGCTCCCCTATATTTCCATGCACTTCTCCCTTTTCACAGTCCAAACTCCCCCACTATGAGTTTTGCCAGACTTGGGGATCAGTGCCATAGAATAAGGGGTTCAATGCAGTTGGGAGTCTCCGTCTCCCTCCCACCAGAGAAAGCCAGCCAGGTACTCTGGCACCCACTCTCTTCACATGCACGTATTAGTACCTCAGCTTTTTGCAGCTCCTCTGGGTTTCCTTGAGCTCCTCTCTTTCCTTCTGGTTGTAGAATTTCCATGCTATCAGCTTTCCTGTGGTTCTGGATGATGTCTGTTCTGTCTTTTTTTTTTTTTAAATCTTTATTATTCAGATCATTACATTTGTTTCTCTTTTTTTCCCCTCCACAGTTCCCCTCCACCTGGCTCCCACCCTTCCCTCTACCCTTACCTCCCTCCTATTGACCTCATCCATAGGTGTATGATTTTTGTCCAGTCTCTCCCTGGACACCCATCTCCCATTTCCCCCTGAGAATTATCAGTCCACTCCCACTCTGTACTCCTGATTCTATTATATTTACCAATTTATTCTGTTGATCAAATCTTCAATTCACTTGTTGATAGATACATATTTGTTGTTAATAATTTTTTATCTTTTACCTTTTTCTTCTTCCTCTTCTAAAAGAGTACCCTTCAGCATTTCATATAATACTGGTTTGGATTTGATGAACTCCTTTAGCTTTTTCTTATCTGTGAAGCTCTTTATCTGCCCTTCAATTCTGAATGATAGCTTTGCTGGATAGAGTAGTTTTGATTGTTGGGTCTTGCTATTCATCACGTTGAAAATTTCCTGCCACTCCCGTCTGGCCTGCATTTTATCTGTTGAGAAATCAGCTGACAGCCGTATGGGTGCTCCCTTGTAGGTAATGAACTGTTTTTCTCTTGCTGCTTTTAATATTCTCTATCTTTTGCTCTTGGTATTTCAATTATGATGTGTCTTGGTGTAGTCTTATTTGGATTCCTTTTATATGGGGTTCTGTGTGCTTTCTGGACTTATAAGTCTATTTCTTTTACCAGATGTGGGAAGTTTTCAGTCATTATTTCTGCAAGTAGATTTTCAGTATCTTGCTCTCTCACTTCTTCTGGCACCCCCATAATTCTGATGTTGGTACGCTTGAAGCTGTCCCAGAGGCTCAATACATTATCTTCACATTTTTGGATTCTTTTCTCTTCTTGCTTTTCCAGTTGAGTGTTTTCTGATTCTTTATATTTCAAATTTTTGACTTGATTCTTGCCTTCCTCTAGTCTGCTGTTAGGTCTTTGTACAATATTTTTAAATTCAGTCAGTGTATGTTTAATTTTTAGTTGTTTCTTTTGCATCTCTAGTTGGTTCTTTTTCATCTCCTCTTGGGTCTCGCTAAATTTATCCATCTTTTCTAGGAGATTCTTGAAAAACCTTATAAGCGCGGTTTTGAACTCTATATCCAGTCATTTTTTTCCCCTCTATTTCTTTTGTTTGTGATCCCTTCCCTTGTCTGGGCATTTTCACTATGCTGGGAGAACTTCTGTGTTGGATTCAGCCTTATGATACCAGACTTGCAAAACTGCAGAAGCCTCTCTCTTGAGCTTGGGATGGGTGGAGTCTCAGGGCTTAATGGACCGCCTTGCCTCCCAGTCGGCCCCGCCCTCCATGGCCTCCGAGTCTCACGTGGCTGGGTAATTGCTGGAGCAGTCCCTTGCACACGCTCTTGCAGTGCCTCTAAACTGCTGCCTTTCCGGCTCTCCTGTGTCTGGGATCATATGAGTCTGGGTCCCCAGGGTTTCATCCAAAACTGGGGTTTAGTGAAGTTAGAAGTGTTGCAGTTGGGAGGCTCTGTCTCCCACTCACTTATGAAAGCCAGTGGCACAATTAGAAGCCGGTCCTCTGTGCGCAGTGCAGTGCGCATCACCAGACTTCTGATCTTTTGTGACTCCCTTAAATTTCCAATTACTTCTCCCTTTTCACAGTCCAAACGCCCCCTGTATGAGTTTCAGCTGGATCTGGGGTTTCGTGTCGTAGGATAAGAGGTTCAATGCCATTGAGAGTCTTCATTTCCCTCCCGCCAGAGAAAGCCAGCCAGGTTTTTCAGCACCCGCTCTCTCCACGTGCGCATGTCCATACCTCAGCTTTTTGCAGCTCCTCTGGGTCTCTGTGAGCCCCTTTCTTTCCTTCTAGTTGTAGAATTTCCACTCAGCCAGCTTTCCTGTGGTTCTGGATGCTATCTGTTCTGTCTCTTAGTTGTAGTTTTGAAATTGTTGTGCGAGGTAACAGTGTAGTTGTTTACTTCTGCCACCACCTTGGATTCCTCTTTAGAATTTCAAAGGGAGAGAAACCTACTCTGGCCCTTGGGGCACAGCATACCCGTAGGAGTACAAGAGCTAAGATATCTGTCCAGGGTAAGGTTGTCTCTTGGCACAATTTACCCATAGCCTGCTTTAGAGTCTGGTTCATGTGCTCCACTTTCCCTGTACTCTGAGGCCTGTAAACTGTATGTAGATTCCATTTAATTTCTAAAATCTTGGCTACCTGTTGTACTATTTCTGCTACAAAGGCTGGGCCATTATAGGACTCTATGGTCAGAGGCATTCCATACCATGGAATTATATCCTTAAGCAATGCCTTAAGTGAATTTTCTCACCTTTTCAGTGTGAGTGGGATATGCCTTGACCCAACCTGAAAAGGAATAAACAAAGCCTAGCAGGTATTTATTCCCTCTACAAGGCCTTATTTCTGTAAAATCCACTTTTTAAGTCCTCAAAAGGAGCTTGCCCACAGTGCTGAACTCCTATCAGTCCCACAGGACCCTATTTAGCATTATTCTGAGCACAGAGGAGGCAATGCTGAGAAACTGAGGCACACAAGGAGGATAGACAGGCAATTAGGTGACACCTGCCTAACAAAGCTTTTAGGGCAGCCTTTCCTAAATGAGTGAGTTCATGCTGCTGGAGGAATACCCTATGGGCTAACTGTTCTGGGTCATAGACCCTATGATCTGGGAGTATCCTCCAGCCTTCCATTGTTCTCTTGCCCCTTTCTTTCTGGGCCCATTTCTCTTCCTGAGGAGTGTATTTTGGAGGTTTAGGTAATTCGGGGGCCAACATGATCTGTGCTGGTGCTGCTTGTTCTTTAGTAGCCAGCTTGGCTGCGGTGTCAGCACGTTGGTTTCCTTCTGACACTGAGTCTTTTTTCCCTTTCTGGTGACCTTTGCAAGGGATGAGGCTATTTCCTTAGGCTCCCATACTACTTCTAATAACCTTAAAATCTCATTTTGATTTTTGATTCCTTTTCCTTCTGCTGTCAAGAGCCCCCTTCCCTTATATATCACCTCATGGACATGCAAGGTAGCAAAGGCATAGCGCGAGTCAGTGTAGGTGTTGGTACACTTATTCTTACTGAGTTCTAAGGCTCTGGTGAGGGCCCAAAGTTCTGCCCACTGCTCTGACCATCCTTCAGGCAGGGCCTGTGCTTCAATTGTCTCAAAGTCTGATACCACTGCATACCTGGCTCGTCTTTTTCCTTCACCTAAGAAGCTGCTGCCTTCTGTGAACAATATTCCAACTGGCCTATCCCTTAGGTCTGGCCAGTTGGAATAAACCCTCTAGGACAGCAGTTCTCAACCTGTGGGTTGCGACCCTTTTGGGGGTCGAATGACCCTTTCACAGGGGTCGCCTAAGACCATCGGAAAACACATACAGTGGTACCTCGAGATATGAGTTTAATTCGTTCCGTAACCTTGCTCCTATATCAAGTTGCTCATATCTCAAAGCAAATTTCCCCATTGAAATCAATTGAAATGCTGTTAATCCGTTCCAGCCCCCAAAATGCCACCCCAGTTGTTCTTGTTACCTGTTTTTGAATAAGAAAAATGTATTTATAAATGACAAATATTGTATAAAAACATAATAAAAGAGAATGTAAAGGAATAAACTGGTTTTATAAAGTGTATTTACCTACTCGTTACACTCTTAATGCTACACTGTATCCCTAAACTGAATGTAACTTAACTAATCTTCACTGAACTTAATTGCTACTGGTCTTTGCATTTTTGGCCAATTTAAAAAAAACACGTGTCCAATGAGGTTTGCCTCTTCCTCCCTTTCAGAATGTTTCTGAAATGGGTGAGGCAAGTTTCATTGAACATCTCCGATGCACGACCAGTAGCAACTTTTTTAGGGTGTTTCTTTTCCACGAAGTGTGACACCCTCTCCCACTTTCCTAAGATCTCCTTTATCTCACTAGTAGAGATCTCCTCCACCTCTGGCTCCTCCTCGAAACCAATTTCTTGGAGATCCTCCGAATCTTGCTGAGACTGCAACTCTTGTAACTCCTCCGTGGTGAGTTCCAGAGAGTGCTCCTCTACGAACTCATTCACGTCTCTCTCATCCACCTCCAGGCCCATGGATTTTCCCAGAGACACTATCTCCTCCTCCACTGGCATCTCAGGTTTGAATCCTTCAAAGGTCTTTTTGGCTATGGCCTCAGGCCACAGCTTCTTCCATGCAGAAGTCAAAGTCCTCATTGTAACACCCAGCCAGGCCTGATCAATAATTCTGAGTCATATCACGAAGTTAAAGTGGTTCTTCCAGAACTCTCGAAGGGTGAGGTTTGTGTTCTCCTTCACCTCAGAGCAGCGCCGGAACAGGTGTTTGATGTACAGCTTTTTAAAATTAGAAATCACCTCCTGACCCATGGGCTGCAGGATAGGAGTGGTGTTGGGAGATAGGTAGACAACCTTTATAAACTTGAACTCTTGGAGGTGTTCATCTTCGAGGTTCTGTGGGTGAGCAGGAGCATTGTCAAGGACGAGGAGCGCTTGCATGGTTAGGTTGTTTTCCTGTAGATATTTCTTAACAGAAGGGCCGAAAACCAGGTTTACCCACTCCACAAAGAACTGTCTGGTGACCCATGCCTTCGGGTTTGCCCTCGACATAACCTGCAGTTTATCTTTTAAAATCTTATGGGACTTAAAGACTCTGGGGTTTTCCGAATGGTATACGAGCAGAGGCTTGATCTTGCAGTCGCCACTTGCATTGGCACACAGTGCTAGAATTAGCTTATCCTTCATGGGTTTGTGGCCTGGCATCGCCTTCTCCTCTGCCGTTATATAAGTCCTATTCGGCATCTTCTTCCAGAAAAGCCCTGTCTCATCACAGTTGAAGACTTGCTGGGGGATATATCCTTTGGCTTCTATCAGTTTGGAAAAAGTTTTTTTTTTTTTTAATATATTTTTATTGATTTTTCACAGAGAGGAAGAGAGAGGGATAAAAAATTGGAAACATCGATGAGAGAGAGACATCAATCAACCGCCTCCTGGATGCCCCCTACTGGGGATGTGCCCGAAACCATGGACCTTACTGCTTCCCTGTTTACTTTCTGCCCTGGCCCCCCCTACAGACCATGAGCCCTGAGGGCAGGACTTTGATCTTTTTGTGTCTTTGTACCTTGCAAGTTCCAGTAGTGATCCCACCTCTGCTGCTGCCCCCACTGAAGGAAACCCTCGGGCTTCCTGATCGGGCCCCACTGGAGTGTCCACATTACTCCCCCACCTTCCTTGAAGTTCCAGCCCTGCTGACCTATCTGCCAGCCCCTTGGACAACCTTGTGACCTCTGTTCCACATGGTGTGAGGCGAGGACATGGGTCCCCATTAATCAGATGGAAAATGGACACCTAGGGGCTTGGGCCACTGGCCTGAGATTCTTCAGCTAGGAGGTGGCTGACCAGGATTATCTACCCAATAATAAGAGTATACTTTTATATGTTATGTTATGTTATGTTATGTTATGTTATGTTATGTTATGTTATGTTATGATGTTATATCATATCATTAGCCCTGTGCACAAATCTATGCACCAGTAGCTCACTAGTAGTTCACTGCCACTTTCCAGTAGCTCTCTGCCCATTGCCCTATTTTCCTGTAGCTCCCCAAACCCCTCCACATAGGTTGCTGCCCTGCCTCCTCCTGTAGCTCTCTGCCACCCACTTGTAGCTCACTGCCCCACCCTCCTGCTGATCCATGATCCAGTCATTACATGGTCGGTTATTACACTTCATGGCGTAATGACCATTTTCATATTACATCTTTATTATATAGGATTATATTATATTACTTATATTATATTACTTATATTATATTACTTATATTATATTATATTATATTATATTATATTATATTATATTATATTAATTATATTCCTGGTGCACAAAATTCATGCATAGAGGAGGGTGGGTTTCTCTCAGTCTGGACCCTCTTCAATCTGGGATCCTTCTCACAATCCAGGACTGCTGGCTCCCAACCGCTCACCTGCCTGCCTGATTGCCCCTAACCACTTCTGCCTGCCAGCCTGATAACCCCCTAATGACATCTATGCCAGCCTGATTTATGCCTAACTGCTCTCCTGTTGGTTTGATTGCCCGTAACTGCCCTCCCCTGCAGGTCTGGCCCCTACCTGCCCTCCCCTGCTGGCCTGATAGTCCCTAACTGCTCTCCCCTGCAGGACTAGTCACCCCTAACTGTCCTTCTGCAGGCCTGGTCACCCCTAACTTCTCTCCGCTGCTGGCCTGGTTACCCTTAACTTGTCTCCCTTGCCAGCCTGGTCATCCCTAACTGCCCTTCCCTGCTGGTCCATTCACCCCTAACTGTCCTCCCTTGCAGACCTGGTTATCCCCTACTGCTCTCCCCTGCTGGTCTGATCACCCCTAACTTCCTTCCCTTGCCAGCCTGGTCACCCCTAACTGCCCTCCCCTGCCGGCTTGATTGCTCACAACTGCCTTCCCTTGCTGGTTATCTTGTGGTAGCCACCTTGTGTCCACATGGGGGCAGCCATCTTTGACTGCATAGGGACTGCCATGTTGTGTTAAAGTGATGGTCAATTTGCATATTACCTCTTTATTAGATAGGATTATATTGTAATAGAGGTCCAGTGCACAAAATTCATACACTGGTGGTCTCTAGGCCAGGCCAGTGATTGAAGAATGAGAATCTGATGTGGAAGGGCAAGGCCCAGCTGACTTCTGAGCCCTGGCCAGCACCTGGGCTCCTGGGCCCACATGCGTCCCCTCCATCTGAGTAAATCAGGGTCTGCCTCAGTGCCTGGGAGCTGGGCAATGGCCCTGCCCCCACCACTGCCACTGGTCACCCTCTGTGGGGCAATAAATGGGATGATTGGGCCCTGCTCCCACCGCCTTGGCCTGGCACCACCCACTCACCTGCTCCACCATCCCTCTGCAATCTTGCTCTCATCGAGGCCCTTGGAGCTGGCAGTGCCTCCACTGCCCCGCCCCCTCCATCCCCCTGCTTCCAGCACCGCATCACCAAAGCCTGCCATATTCCACGCCACCCCCTGGTGGTCAACGCACAACATAGTGAGCACCTGAACTCCTGATCAAACTCCCAGTTGAGGGGACCATTTGCATATTAGGCTTTTATTATAATAGGATTATGTTACATTATTTTCATCATCACAACTGCAACAGGAACAAATCTCATTGTGGGTAATAGTCGCCCTGCACTTACTATATGCCTGGCCATCTTCTAAGCATTTCACAGGGGTTGAATTCACTTATCTTCCCAGGAGCCTTAGGAGGCAGGTACTGTGATTTGCATTAAACAGATGGGGAAACTGAGGCACAAAGTGGTGAAATGAATTGCACAATCACTGGGTGCTCTTCCTCCCTACCTCCCATCTCACATCAGAGGTCCCGGGTGAACCTTTCTCTTTCACTTTTGAACCATGTGGCCTCAGGCTGGTTAAGTGACCTCTCTGGGCCTCAGTTTCTCCAACTGTGAAATGGTCAGAACCTCAGTTTCTCTTCTGTTGGAATGGTGAGCACAGATGAGGGCCTTAGAGGAGTGAACAAGTTGCATCAGCTCAGGATGGATGTGCTGTCAACCCCAGCAGTGGCTGTTAGGATGGCTGTCTTCTCTGCAATGCCCTCTGCTGTGCAGAAGATGAGGGGCCCTCAATGTCCTGCCCTCCTTCTTATGCCACCATCCCATTCCCAGCATCCCTCCAATCCCCAGAAAAGGCAGGGGTCAGATGGGGTCTCCAGATAGAGGGGGCATAACAATGGACACAATGGCAGAGGAAGGGGCCGGCCAGCCCCACACGGATGAGCCCAGCTGCTGGCTCCAGGAGGGCGGCACAGCTATTGTGAGGCCAGACAGCTGTCCCCAAGCAGGAAGCCCCGGAGAGTGATGAAAGAGCGTGGGAGGCTGCTGGCCAGCTCTGACCCCAGACCCAGGGTCAGGCAGGACAACAGATCCTTTGTTTCCTCCTGCGGGCTGCACCCCTGGGTTTCTCCCAGGCCAGGCTTTCAGAGTTCACTTGACCAGATTGGTTGAAGCCTGCCCAACTCCAGCTGGCTATCTCCTGAGCCCTGACCCCCACCCAGTCCAGCCTAGCCTAGCCCAGCTCAGGGAGTGGGGAGGCAGGGATGAGCAGGCTATGTTTATAGTTTTCTGACACTGCTGAGGGACCTCCTAAATATAGGATGTCTCCAAAAGTGTATGCACACACTTAGAATAATTATAAAGGCAGTGTTCATTAAAATACATCACATTTTCAAAATACATTACATTTCAAAACAGTCAGTTGTTCAATTGTGTATACATTATTTTGGGACACCCTGTATAGAAGCCCAGCCATTTGGGGCCTTGGCCTGTGGCAGAGTGTGTATAGGGGACACCACATCTATGACTCCTAGCCTGGGTCCCCAAGACTTGCCCAGGCTTCTAAGTTTCTGGGACTGGGACTTGGGGAATCTCAGGGTTGAGAGTAAAGAGTGCATCTGCTTGAATGTGGACATAGTTGGAAATAGGGTGATGGAGTCCAAAGTGATGAGAAGCAAGAGGTTGTGTTCCCTTATCTCCTTCACCCAAACCCCTACAGTGGTAGGAATATAGGGTTGAGCTGTCACCCCTGAGTGTTCTCTGCTTTTAGGAAATGAAAGACTCAGGAAGCTGTAGGGAAACCCACAAAACCCAAACAAACACCAGCTCCTAGCAACTCACTTCCTTTTATATCTATCAATGTTGAGCTCACTGTGGGCTAAGATGGGGATTGGACCCTGGGCTGGTGGTGGGGTCAGGTTATAAGCAGCTGCAAGACATTTGGGCAACAGGTGTTCCCCATTATGTGGACATGGAAGTCTCGTAAAGGGGCAGCTGGACTTCAGAGTGTCCCCAGCTTTACCATCTTCCAGACATTTCCAATATTTAGGGAAGAAAGAGCCTCCTGAAGGGTTAGTTATTTAAAAGGAGCAACACAAGTGATTTTTTAATATCTTTTTTTAAAATATGTTTTTATTGACTTCAGAGAGGAAAGGAGAGGGAGAGAGAGATAGAAACCACAATGATAAGAGAGAATCATCAATTAGTTGCCTCTTACATGAGCCCTACTGAGGATCAAGCTCGAAACCCAGGCATGTGCCCAGATCAGGAATAGAACCTTGGTCTTCTGGTTCATAGGTGGATGCTATACTGTCTGGGAATATCAATGATCTTTAAGACAGCCTAGGAACACGATGGCCATTAATACTTTAATGGAACCTTAATGCTCCCTCCACCACTGGTTAGAGTTGATTGGAATATTACACAACTTTGAGAAAGAACTGCAAGGATATGCAATGAGATGACTGAGTCTTAACAACGTACTCCTTTCTCGATTCTAATCACTGAGCGATGTACAAACATCTTAATTTGCTTGGTGGATTTTGTAGAATCTTATTTTTCAGCTTATAAGAGATGCATTATAACTGATAAGTAAAATTAAAATATATTTATAAAGTATGACCTAATGGTTTGGTTGTAATAGAATCTTGAACAAAAAGATATTATTCTAGATTTATACTAGATTTATTATAGCACAGTCTGTATCTCCCAGAGCCTCATACAAAAACCATCTTTGTCATAAAGTTCAGACATAGAAAAATGAAAAAAGGTTTTGGCATACAGATGTGCAAGAAAACAAACAAACCACAAAATGAACGAGAGAATAGGAAACAGAATTTGAGGTGGTGGAAGGAGAGATCAGGGACATGTCCCAGTTCCTGGTGGGGAGTAAATGGAGGGGGTCCTTATAGGACTAAAAACAAACAAACAAAGTAAACTAAAGATGGCCATAGGAAATTGATTCTGTGAATCTAAGACCCCATGACTCTTTTTGGAACTTTTAAAATCTTTTAAGTTCCTAATGAGATGTGATTAGAGGAAGAAGAGGAAAGAGAGATGGAAAGAGATGGCCAGGGTGTGGGTGGCCAGATGAGGTGGCCCAGCTGGGGAAGGGGATCAGCTAGGGGGGGTGAGGGGGGGGGGAGCAGTGGAAGAACTGACAGCGGCCAACAGGAAGCTGTGTGGTGCGGAGCTGGGAACACTCAGTGCTCTTTTGGTGTCTTTCTCGAAGCTTGCATCCTCTTCCCATTCTGCAAGGGATTCTGGGAGTGGGAGGCTGGGGATTGACAGTGCCTAATGATGAAGGGCTCCCACCTCCCAGGGACCCAGCAAGGGGCTCCCAGAATATGGGACAGTGTGGGGAAGGAAGGGATTAGGCTGAATGCTCAGGTCAACCTCTCTTTGTGCCTCAGTGTCCCCAGATGGACTCCCCATCACTGGTTTTAGGGGTCTTGGGCAATGATGCTGATGGTCATGACCAGTCTCAGAAAGAAGTGGTGTATTCTGAGAGTCAGGGGCTTCACTAAGAGTAAACCCATCCCCAGCACTCTATCAGATTGGGATCTCCCTTCACCAGCTGTGGAAAAATATTTTGGCACTTCCTCAAAAATTATACAGAGTCCTTCTATGACCTAGGAGCTCCATCTGTAGGTAGATATCTGAAAGAATCAAGAGCAAGGATTCCAACTTGTACACCCACATTCATTGCAACGAGAGTTTCAATCACCAAAAGGTAGAAATAAACCAGAGTCCATTGATATATGAATGGATGAACAAAATGTAATCCATCCACACAATGGCATAGTATTCAGCCACAAAAAGAAATGAAGTTCTGATAGAGACGGTGGTCACCCAATATGTAATTGTGCTAAATACCACTGAATTATTTACTTCTATACATTATTGATTTCAGAGAGGAAGGAAGAGGGACAGAGAGATAGAAAAATCCATGATGAGAGAGAATCATGGATTGGCTGCTTCCTGCACACCCCCTACTGGGGATTGAGCCCACAACCGGGGCATATGCCTTTGACCAGAATCAAACCTGGGACCTTTCAGTTTTCAGGCTGATGTTCTATCCACTGAGCCAAACCGGGTAGGGCTGAATTATTCACTTTTAAATGGTAAATTTCACATCATTGTGGATCTCACCCAAATTTTTAAAAGTCCTGAGTGGATGATGGCACTGTCCCCCACTCCCACCCTGGGTATCTCTACTGTCACAGCCTCTCCTTTGTGGCCCACAGGTTGCCTCTTAGTTCTTCTTTCCACTGTCTGAGCTGAAGTAGGCATTACCCTCCTTCTTTTACAGATCTGACAGTCACATATTCACTCAACAAATGCTGCATCCCAGGCATGGTTTTAGGCCCTAGGGGTACATATGCAAAGAAGCCAGAACAAAACCTCTACCCCACGGGGCTGATATTTCTATGTGGGAGATAAGGAACGTGATACATGAGAATGTTGTAGAGAATGTCAGGAATGGGAACACTAAGCAAGTTAATGAAGGACACCCCACCAAGACTGGGAGGCATAGCAGCCTATCCAATACACAGAAACAAACACAAATTAATAGTAAAAATTGGAAAACAAAGAAACAGGCCCCAAATGGAATAGCAGGAGAAATCCCCAGAAAAAGAGCTAAATGAAATAGAGGCAGGGATTTTTATCAGAAGCAGAATAGAAAGTAATGATTTTTTGAATGCTCAAAAGCATGAAAAGGGACATAGAAACCATGAAAAACAAACCTGTTGGAAATGAAGAATGCCATAGCTGATATCAAGAATACACTGGAAGGAATTAACAGTAGGTTAAAAAATCAGAGGATTAGAAAACAATGTAGACAATGTAAGTTTATCAGAGCAGCAAAAAGAAAACTATTTAAAAAGCATGAGAACAGATTGAGGTATCTTTGAGACAAATAAAACATAACAACATCTGCATTATAGAGTTGTTAGAAGGAGAGAAAATTGAGCAAGGGATGAAGAATCTGTTAGAAGAAATAATAACAGAAACTTACATAACCCTGTGAAAATAAAAGTCAGACAAATTCAGAAACACAGAGTTCCAGTGAAGATGAACCCAAAGTGACCTGCACCAAAACACATCATAATTAAAATGGCAAACATTAAAGACAAAGAGAGAATCTTTAGTGCAACAAGAGAGAGAGACAGTCAGTTATCTACAAGGGAGCTCTGATAAGGCTATTAGCTGATTTCTCAACAGAAACATTATAGGGCAGAAGAGAATGGCATGAAGTATTCAAAGGAATGAGAAAGAAGAAATGGTAAGTAAAATTCCACTATCCAGTAAGAGTATCATTTAAAATTGAAGGTGAAATAAAGAGTTTTTCAGAACAAGAACCCACCATCACCACCACCACCACCACCAAACAAACAAACAAACAAACAAACAAAAAAACAAATACTAAAGGAATTTATCAACCCAAACCAGCATTGCAAAAAATGTTAAAAGGGCTTCTGTAAGAAGATGCAGAAAGAGGGAGAGAAGAATATTATTAATAGGTTATTATTTGTTGCCATTTTTATTCTTTACCCCTGTGTTCCTTCTTTGCTTCATATATATATATGTTTTACAGCAGACCCTTTAGCATTTCTTGATTGCTGGTTTGGTGGTAGTAAATTCCCTTAGTCCTTTTTTGTCTGTGAAGCTCCTGATTTCACCTTCAATTTTGATTGATAACCTTGCTGGGATTCAGACCCTTCCTTTGCATAACTTTGTATATTTCATTGCATTTCTTTCTGGCCTGATGAGTTTCTGTTGAGAAATCAGTCGCTAGTCTGATGGCATTTCCTTTTTAGGTAACTTTCTGTCTCTCTCTGGCTGCTTTTAAGATTCTTACATTGTCATTGGTGTTTGCCAATTTAATTATAATGTGCCTTGGCATTGGTTTTTTGGGATTCATTTTGCTTGGGGCTCTGTGAGCTTCTTGGATATGTGTGGGTTTTTTCTTCCCCATATCAGGGAAGTTTTTATTTCTTCAAACAGATTTTCTATTCATTGCTCAGTTTCTTTTCCCTTTGGAACCCCTATTATGCAGATACTGTTTTGTTTCATGGTGTCCCAAAGTTCCCTTAGACTCTCCTTCTGCTTTTTATTTTATTTTTTCTAGAAGCTGCTCTTTTTTGGGTATTTTTTTTCTCCTCTGCCTCCTACCTCACTGATGCAGTCCTCTGCTTCCTCTAGTCTACTCTTGATGCTTTCTATTGAGTTCTTTACAGCAGTGATGCCATTTTTTATTTCTTCTTGGTTTTCTTCATTTCATCTTGGTTCTTACTCATATTGTCAAATTTGTATTCCATTCTTTCCAGCCACCTTATGGCCATTTCTCTGAATTCTTTCTCTGGCAGGTTTCTTGCCTCCATTTCATTTATTTACTTTTCTGGTGATGCCTACTTTTCTTCATTTGTGGGCTGTTTCTTAGTCTCCCCATGGTCTCTCTTCTCTGGGTGTCTGGTTATGTAGTTTGCACTCTCCTGCATTGATTTAAAGGCACAAAATACAGCACAACCTGATACAATGCACAAGGTACTGAACTGAAATGTATTCATGATATTAATAGCCACAAATAAAGATGACTACCAGAGAGAGACAAATTAGAGTATAGGAGAGAAAGAAGAAGAGAGAAAAGAAGAAAAAAAAATAAAAGAAAGGAGTGCCAAAATGAAATTGGGAGGAGGAAGAAAAAAATAAAGGAAAAAGAAAGAAAAGTAAGAGAGAAAAGAAAGAGAATAAGAAAGAAAAGGGGAACAAATTGTATATATAGGGAGGAAACTCCAATAGAACAGTCACTAATCCCAATAATTGCCAGCAACAAGTACCTGGAGATTAATACAAACTGCAAACAACAATTAATACCAAGAAAAGTGAGGGAAAACAGAAGTAAAAAACAAACAAAAACAAAGCAAACAAACAAACAAAAAAACAAACAAAAAGAATAAGCATAGCAATCTCATAAAAAAGTATAAAATATCAATGTAATCAACATTCATATAAACAACAACAAAAGGACAGAGAGAAAAACAATTTTTTGAATAGTGAAGACAGAAGAGCGAGGTGTGTATGGACTTGAAACAGGGGATTGGTAATTAGATATAGAAGTAGGGTGAAATTTTAACAGGGACTAAAAAGAGAGAATAGGAAAAATCTAAAGTAGAAAAAGCGTAAGAGAAACAGGACAACAAAAGGGGTAAGGTTAGAAAGAAAGCAATGGCATAAAGGTAGAGCTGAGATAGGGTAAAATTATGCTAAAGGAAAGATGAAAATAGAATGTAGAACCCTAATCCCAAAGTAAAATAAAGAGAAAATAAAATGACACTTTTCCCCCCCAAAAGATAAAATAGTAGTAGTAATAATACTGATTGAAAATAAAAATATAATAATTAAAAAGGTAAAATCAAGTGAGGAAAAAAGAAAAAAAAGTACTTTTTTAAGTAAAAGATGAAAAAATAAAAAAATGAAATGTGCAGTAATAAAGGTCATTCACTTCCTTTATTGTTCTGTTTGGTATGCCTGTTTCCCAGTCAGGTCAGTATTGCAGTCCCTTGCATTTCACTGGTGCTATGTGTTGTAAGCCTGTCCTGGTTTTTAAGCAGGCAGTGTGTCTTAATCTTTTCATTCTTTTATTTGTGATTACACAATAGTTAATTTGTAAGTCAGCCCTTGGGTGGCAATGTTTCTGGATTGACCTCTGAGCTATAGATCCTCTATACCTGTGCTTAGATCCTGCTTTCCCTGGTTTGTGGAAGTGGTCTGCTCCAGTGCTAGTTCTCCGACAGTCACTCCCCATTCTGATCCCCAGGTTTCAGAAAAACAACTTTCCCCTGCAGTCTCCCATGGTGTCCCCGCCTGGGTGATCCTATGTATTGGGCTTAGCAATTAGAAGCAAGGATCTAAAGAGTGCAAGTTTGCGCAATCTCCCTTCCCTGCTCTTGTCCAAGCAGCCAGCACACTTTACTAACTCCCAGGCTGTCCTTCTGCATCAGAACAACATGGATTGCTTTCTAGAGATCCTCTCTGTTAGCAGCTCTGAGGACTCCCTTCCACATTCATGGATCATGCTGGGCCCAACAGCCACGACTTCTCTAGGGCAGACTACCCCCAGCTCTCCAGTTCCCACAGTGTGTGCATTTCTGTTTTGCAGGACCAGAGACCTCACCTTATCCCAGGAGAAATCTGACCTTTCCATGTGGAGTGTAGAGTTAACTGGGGAGTGTTTGTGCCAAATGGGGACTGGGGTTTTGGGGCTTGCAGCTGTTAGGTGGGTGCTGCAGCTGTAGATTTTCAGGCTTCTGATAACATTCATTTTCCCCTTCAAGATGGCATGGTCTCCACTTCTGAGGGGATAAACCCAGCAGCAGTGGGGGCTTCCCAGTCAGAGGAGTCCCGTCCAGCAACCCCCCACCTTCTCCTGAAGTATAGCTGTCCCTTAATTTGCCAACAAACACTCCCAGTGTGACCCTCAGCTGTTTTCTCTGTCTGCTTATGGACAAGGCTCAGGACACGTCCATCTATTCTGCCGCCATTTCCCTCCCCCTCCCCAATTGTTCACTTTTAAATGGTAAATTTCATATCATTGTGAATCTCACCCCAATTTTTTAAAAGTCCCGAGTGGGTGATGGCACTGTTCTCCACCCCACTCTGGGCATCTCTGCTGTCATAGCCTCTCCCTTGTGGCTCACAGGTTGCCCCTTAGTTCTTCTTTCCACTGTATGAGCTGAAGTAGGCATTACCCTCCTTCTTTTATAGATCAAGGAGTCATATATTCACTCAACAAATGCTTCATCCCAGGCCTGGTCCTAGGCAATGGGGGTGCGTATGTAAAGAAGCCAGAACAAAACCTCTAACCGACAGGGTTAACATTCCCCAGTGGGAGATCATGAACATGATACATGAGAATGTTGTGGAGAATGTCAGGAATGGGAACACTATGCAGGTTAATGAAGGGGGAGGGGGAAGGCTGGTGGAGACAAGGTTGCCAAACTAAATAGGATGGTGGCAAAGACCTCCCTGAGAAAATGGCATTTGAGGAAAGACCTGAAGGAAGTGAGAGGCAAGAGCTATGAAGATATCTGGGGAAAAATGTTTTAGGCAGAGGGAAAAGCCCGTGCAAAGGCACTGAGGCAGGGGAGTGTCTGGTGTGGAAGAGCAACAATGTCTCTATATCTGAAGCTGAGTGTGTGTGTTTGTGTGTGTGTGTGTGTGTGTGTGTGTGTGAGAGAGAGAGAGAGAGAGAGAGAGAGAGAGAGAGAGAGGTCTAAGATAAGGCTGGAAAGATAATGGGGTTATTTATATGCCTCGAACAATAAAGTTAGAATTAAATTACAAACTATTTAGCACTCAGATAGATTGGAGTTGTCAGCCGTGTGTGGGTTCCTTACTGTACCCCCCATTTCTGATAGCCTCTGTTCATTACTGGGGCATTGAGATCCTCCATGGAAGTTAACACAGACCTTTCCACACCAGACATGAAGTAGGAAGGACCATGAGCCATTTTACAGGTAGGGAAACAGGCTAGAGTTGAGTGAGATCATGCAGAATTACATACATACAGGCAGAGCTGGAGATGCTCATGCTCTCTAGTACACTGGGGTAGGAATGTTGACTTTGGGTGACTTCCTGCATCCAGTCCCCTTCATCACTCATCTGGGCCAGTGCAATAACCTCCCTGTCCCCCAATTCCACCCTCATGTTCCACAGTAGCTGGAGGGCACCTGTGAGCACCCAAGTCATGGACCATTCCTCTATGGCTCCCATGTCACTCGGAGCAAATTCTCTCACATTGCCTTGAACACTCTGCCCTGTCTTCTCCTTGATCTCACCTTCTGCTGTCCTCACATACTCCATTCCAGTCACATAGGCCTTCTCACTGTTCCTCAACATTTCAAGCATGTTTCTACCTCAGAGCCTTTGCATGGACTGTTCCTACCCTTCCTCTCCCAGACATCCACACATTACTTGCCTTACCTCTTTCTGGTCTTTGTTCAAATGTCACTTCTTGAGGGTTCCAAGATGGCTGCAGAGTGGCTCTGTTAGCTTGCCGCGAACACTGGTCCAGACATGAGGCTAAACTGCAGAGTATTCAGCTTGAAACACCAGTTAAAGTGTAGTCTATCTGAAATATTGTGAATGGGGAGAGAGGAAAGAGTATAGAAGAAGACTCAGAAA
>PVJN01040571.1:0-19192 GCA_004026805.1 Lasiurus borealis
ATGCTTTGCAGAGATCCAGCATTTGCTTACATGAATAGGCCATAATCCAGAAAGAGCTGAAGCATCATATAATCATAAGAAGGATATGGAATAGAGGACATGTGAGGACTTATTAGCCCCATGACCTTGGGCAAGCCATTCATTGTCCTTATCTATGAAACAAGTATAATAATACCCGGCTTGTTTTTTAAAAGTTGACGTGAGACTCAAATGAGATAACATTTGTATGAGTGCTTTGTAAATTGTTTATCCCACACAAACACGAGGCATTGCTACTGAAAGCAGAAAATATCAGTACCTATAGGCAAATGCAAAGGACCCATAGATCACTGAGAACTGAATGAGACAAGCTTATGTTTAAAAGGATATATTCAAGATATATCACCAACCACTGAAAAATAATTAATACCTAGATTATGTATAAAGAACTTCCACAAGTTAATAAAAACCTAACTGGAAAATGGTCAAAGGTAATAATAAGCATATTGTAGGACTGACCCCAAATAACAGATAAAATGTGGGATAAACAAATTACCAAGCACTCATACAAATTTGCAATATACAGATTAACACCCCAAGGATATAAATTTTATAATCACTAAATTGGTAAATATTAGGAAGCTTGATCAGTGTTGGTGAGATACAAGTCAAAAGGATACTATACACTGGTAGATGAGATGTCAATTTGCTCAATAAGCTTTAAAAAAATCAGAACTACCTTGAAAAGTTGAAAATGTTTATACTCAGCAATTTTACTCTTAGGAATATACTATATCCTAGGGAAATTCTTGCAAGTGTGTACTAGCAACATTGCTTATAATAGTAAAAGTGCATTGAAGAAATTGAAATGTATATTTCAAGAGAATGGATAAAAATTATGGTAATTGACCCAATGGAATATTCTATATTAGTAATAATAAATGCAACATAGAGATATGCAACATTGTGGCTGAATCTTAAATCTTAAATATATTTTAATCCTCATCTGAGAATATTTTTCCCATGGATTTTCTTTAGATAGAGTGGGAGGGAGAGGGGAGAGAAAGAGAAACATTGACATGAGAGAGACACATCGATTGGTTGCTTCCCACTCAAGCTCAACTGGGCTAGGGACCAAACCTGCAACTTTGATGCATACCCTTGACAGGGAATTGAACCCAAGATCCTTTGGTCCAAGGGCCAATGCTCTAATCACTGAGCAAAATCAGCCAGGACAAATCTTAGAAATATTAAATGAAGAAATCAAGATGCAAAGAGTACATAGAATATATGATTTTTATAAAGCTGAATAATAACAAAGAAATTAAACATGTTGCTTAGGAATACCTATATGTGATAAAAGTGTATGTTAAAAAAGGAAGATAGTCCTGAATATAAAACCCAGGTTAGTGATTATCTCTGAAAGGCAGGGAATGGGATAGAGAGAGATCATGAAGATAAAAAGCTACTGGTAATGTTTTAATTCTTAAATTGGGTAATGGATTCACAAGAACTCATTTTAATGTTTACTGGTAACTTTTATACACCAAATGGCCAGATTATTATGATCTCTGAATGCATAATAATCTGGCCAATCAGAGTTTATACATACATATATATATATTAGAGGCCCGGTGTATGAATTCGTGCATGGATAGGATCTGGCCAGCCTGGTCAGGGGGAGGGGACATGGGCAGTTGGCTGGCCTGCCTGCTGGTCAAACTCCTGGCCCAGGGGTCAATTTTCATATTAGCCTTTTACTATATAAGATATACACTGAGTGACCAGATTATTGTGTGTTTAGAGATCATAATAATCTGGCCACTCAGTGTATAAATAGTAGAGGCCCAGGGCCCGGATTGGTGCACTGGTGGGGTCCCTTGGCCTGTCCTGCACTCTCTCACAATCTGGGACACTTCAGGGGGGATGTCAGACTGCCAGTTTCGGCCCGATCCCCACAGGCCAGGCCAAGGGCCTCTAGTATGCATATAAGATCTTTGGTTAATCTCTTCCCACACTCCCTTCTCCTCCCTTCTCTCTGAGATTCATCAGTCTGTTCCATGTTTCCATGCCTGTGCATTAAGCATCACTGACGCCTCTTGGAGATCAGTAGGCATCATAGCCACCAGTTGAAAGGTTGCTTAGGCTTTTATATATATATAGATATAGATATAACATATATTCATATCTATGCCTCAAACATTTCATAATAAGAAATAATTCTAAAATATTTAAAATAATCTTGTTCAAGTTGAACAAAGATGATAATGTATAGTATTTTACAAGATCCTCACTTGGCAAGATAATAATATATTTTTTGGCTTATAAAATTTGACTTACATTTTATTGGTTTCCAATAAATTTTACTATGTGAAAGTGTGGAAAGCACAGCTGTAATACAACAATGCCTATCCCAGGGAGAGAGGACATTTGGTCATGTGGATTTATCTGTGCACACTTCAGAGCCACTGTTTAGGAGCTTGGGTTGGGATATGGTGGGTAAAATTTGCAAAGGATGGGAGGTTTTGTCAGCAGGTGGAGATGAAATTAAGTGCAATTTGAGTTATTACTGTTAAGGCATAATGTGACCTGCATATTACTCACAGGCATATGGGTATTCGAATGACATTAAGATCAGAGAGCACCTTACTGAGTAAGCAAATTAGCCAGAGGAATTAGTTATATGACTTGAATAAATGATCCTCAAACTGTGGCACACAAAGACTTTCCAAGGTTTATATAGGCTCGGGCAGTTTCAAAGGAATCATTGTCAAAATCTTCAACTTATGGTCCCTATCCTAAAATTGATCTACCTAACAACTTGCCTGCTGTCTAGGCCTCACATTAGTCTCTCTTTAACAATTTCCTTTTTCTACTGGACAAAGAAAGGCATCATTTACCAATTCAGACTGGTTGCCCCAGGGTATAAAACCATCTGGGGCCCTCAGGGACAATAAAATTTATTGGTATTGATGTTGCTGTAAGTGATGAACCAGGGGCTCAGTGCTTACATTTAAAATGAAAACCAGATGTGCCTGGATGTTGAAACCTGTGTCATTTTAGCATTATTTTATACTCACCCATGTGCACATAAAATAATTGGAGGGAAAAAAGGATTCATTCATCTCATTATGTGATTGATTTCCAGGAAAAAAATTACATTTGATGTATAATTTGGCCCATTATACTTTGTTATATACTTATTTTGTTCTTATCAGTTGCATTCTACCAAGAATTTTAATAACACAGTCCAAAACAAAACAAAACAACCCAACTCTAGATTTAAATTTCATAGCTAAATGAAATATAAAAAATGTATAAAATTCCAATTTGCATATATATGTTTGTTGCAGATAAACATGGTAGGATCACAAAAATAATTTATATGAGCATAATATTCTGTGGAGGAATTAGAATAAAACTACAAGTTCAAATAGTAGAAGGAACAATGTAAAGTTCCAACTTAAAGATAAAGTTGTTCATATATATTTTGAAATGAATGATGATGTCTAGGTACCAAATCTTTAACATTTTGGATTCCATTGGATATACTTAATAAATATAATGCTTTAAATTTTAAATGGTAATTATTTTCAATACACCAGCAATTATATCCTGTGAAACTATTTGAACATATGGTAAACATAACAAGTGCTACCTTAAATATAAACAAGGAATAAGAAATTATTTAAAATTCATATAGGCGCTTTGCAAAAAATTCTGTTTGAAAATTGCTAATTTAAATCTCTAATAGCATCACCCAATAATACCAGGATGGATCTAGCAGAAGGGCACACTTGCTATAGACCAACCCTTCCATGCCCCCATTTTCCTTTCTAAGTGGGAATTATTATCGAAGTTACCTGAATATGTTCCACCAGTGTTTGTATATTGGATGCTTGAAGATCAGATGATTTGCTTACTTAACTCTTAGGTTTTCTGGTTCAAAAGGAGCCAAACATGAAGCACATTTCTCCCTGATTGGGGACTACAGTGTAACATTCACAACTCCTGCTTGTTGAGCTTGATGTCCTCCTACATGACACTTGTTTTTCCTCCTTCAGGGAGGGGTGAGTACATACTGCCTATGGGAAGGCAAGTAGATGGACTATTTAATGCTTAGAAGGACTATTGTAATCAGTGAGAGTCACCAAATATTTCTGGTTTGGTTCACTGCCTCAGAGGTTTGCCCATTTACAGTTACCATGACCATGAAGTATGCTTTGGCTGATGAACCATGAGCACAAGTGTCTGTGGGTCAGCTTTAAGAGCAGTGAGATTTGCTATAATTTCCTTTACGCCAGTGACAGGCAACTTTTCAGATAGTGGGAGGTACAGTATCTGGGGTTTCAGACAGAACTAAAGAGAGCCCCCAGACATCTTGTGATGGACATGTATTCAAAGACAGGAATGCATTCTTACTGTTTTGAGCCCTTGGATCTGGGGATTGTTTGTTGCTACAGCATTACCCATCCTGATTGATACAAGTACCAAACTGAGAGATAGGATTTAAAGTGTAATCATTGCCTTGTCACCTAAAAATATGTTCCAAGTGACTTGACATCTCTAAACCTAACTTTCTTTACATAGGAATGTAGGGCTAATAATGCTTGCCCTCTCTGCTTCACAAGTTTGTTTTTGGTACCCAGTATTTGCAAACATGCTTGAAAAATGTAAAGTATGTGCAAAAATATGCTAGTAGTATCATTAACAAGATTGGTTTATTTCCAATCCGAGGAAGAAAACATTAGGGAAGTTATGAAAACTTGAGATGCAAATCAGATAACACTGGAATGAATGATTTAGTAATTTCAGCACAAGTAGTGCTAGTTTCATCTAACATATCTAAGAAACCGTGCATACCTCATTCGATGACAATAAACTCCTTTAAAGTGTCTTTAGTGCTTAAAGAGTCTCTTTAACTTACAACAAAACTCCAGAGCACTAAAGACACTTTAAAGGGGTTTATGGTCATCGAATGAGGTATGCAGTTTCTTAAAGATGTTAGATGAAACTAGCATTACTTACGCTGAAATTATCAAGTCATCCATTCCACTGTTATAGAGGAAGATGTAAAAAGATAGAAGAACATACCATGTTCATGGATTAGGAGAATCAATATCATTAAAATTTCCATACTAGCCCTGGCTGGTTTGGCTCAGTGGATAGACCATCAGCCTGTGGACACAAGGGTCCCAGGTTTGATTCAGGTCAAGGGCATGTACCTTGGTTGCAGGCATATCCCCAGCAGGAGGTGTTCAGGAGGCAGCTGATCGATGTTTCTCTCTCATCGATGTTTCTAACTCTCTCTTCTACTTCCTTCCTCTCTGAAAAATCAATAAAATATATTAAAATGAAATAAAATGTTCATACTACCTAAAGCAATCTATAGATTCAATGCACTCCACAATGGCCTATTTCACAGACCTAGAAAGAACTCTCCAAAAATTCATCTGGAATGAAAAAAGACCCCAAATAGCCAAAGCAATTCTGCGAAAGAAGAATAAAGTAGGTGGGATCTCAATACCAGATTTCAAGCTGTATTATAAAACCACTGTTCTCAAAACACACTGGTACTGGCACAAGAACAAACATATAGACCAATGGAATAGAAGAGAGAATCCAGATATTGATCCAAATCACTATGCTCAATTAATATTTGATAAAGAAGGCATGAACATAAAATGGAGTCAAGACAGACTCTTCAAAATATGGTGTTGGGAAAATTGGACAGATACATGCAAAAAAATGGGATTAGACTACCAACTTACACCATGCACAAAAATAAACTCAAAATGCATACAGGACTTAAACCTAAGACAGGAAACCATAAAAATAATAGAAGAATCCATAGACAGCAAAATCTCATATATGTGCCAAAGGAACATCTTCACTAATACTGCTTGTAGGGCAATGGAAGCTAAAGAGACTACATCAAAATAAAAAAGCTTTTTCACAGAAAAAGAAACCATCAACAAAACAACAAGAAAGGTTACTGTATGGGAGAACATATTTGCAAATGTTATCACTGATAAAGGTTTAATCTCCAACATCTACAGGCAACTTATATAACTTAATAAAAGGAAAATAAATGTTCCAATAAAAAAATGGGCAATGGACCTAAATAGAATATTTTCAAAAGAAGACAGAAGGAAGATCAAGAGACACATAAAAATGCTCAGTCATTAATTATCCAAGAGATGCAAATCAAAAAGAAAATGTGATACCATCTCACACCTGTCAGAATGGCAATCATCAACAAATCAACAAACGACAAGTGTTGGCGAGGATGTGGAGAAAAAGGAACCCTCGAGCACTGCTGGTGGGAATGCAGACTGGTGCAGCCACTGTGAACAGTATGGAGTTTCCTCAAAAAACTAAAAATGGAACTCCCATTTAATCCAGTAATCCCACTCCTAGAAATATATCCCAAGAAACCAGAAACACCAATCAGAAAGGATATATGCACCCCTATGTTCATAGTAGCACAATTTACAATAGCTACAATTTGGAAACAGCCTAGGTGCCCGTCAGCAGATGAGTGGATCAGAAAACTATGGTACATCTATGCTGCCGTAAAAAAGAAGGAATTCTTACCATTTGCAGCAACCTGGATGGAACTGGAGAGCATTATGCTAAGTGAAATAAACCAGTCAATGAAAGAAAAATACCACATGATCTCACTCATTTATGGAAAACAAAGAACTTTATAACCTGATGAACAAAAAGATGGATACAGAGGCAGTAAAGCACTGAACAGACTGTCAAATTACAGCGGGAAGATTAGGGGGAGGTGGGGTAGATAAATCAATGAAGGACTTGTATGCATGCATATAAGCATAACCAATGGATGCAAAACACTGGGGGGTGAGAGCATGTATGGGAGTGAAGTAGAGGGGGGGCAATGGGAAGATATGTACACATGTAATACCTTAATTTAAAAATGGAAAAAAAAGTTGTAATTAACAAAATCAAAGAGAATTTCAGAAGATGTTTATTTTTGCTTTATAAAATATTACATTTTTATTTTATGTGATGTCAAGTTGAGTGTTTGCTTACCAGAAATTCTAGTCAGGCATATTTAAACTACCTTATTTTCAAGCTTCATCTGCTTATTTTTACCCCCAAATCCTGAGTTCCCAGCTAACCCTTTTCTTCCTTTGAGATCACCATGTCAGAAAGAATAAATCATAAAGCCTTGTAAAAATGCAATTGCTATTATTTTCTGAAAACCCAAAGTGGGATAACATCCTATGACCTTTCTAGGGTATGTAGTCCTGTTTAGAAGTTATGGTCTTAAGGAATTGTTGCTTTTGGCTTGCCATTTGCTGTGTTATGAATATCCAGGCAGGTTGGGCAGGGCTCTATAAAGTGCTATGTTGTTGACTGGTGCTATCACAGTAATGATGATGATGGGTGATGAATAATTAATTATACATGAAACACTTCGCTCCTTCTCTGATATATAAAGTACCTGAAATGGTTTACTTATCTCTGTCTTTTCTGGTTTTATATTTGGAAAACTAAACTTTCGGAATTCATTTTCCTGATTAGTTGTGCTCAGATTAGGTATTAAATAATAGCTAATGCTAAGCAAAAGCTTACTTTTTGCTGATCATTGTTCTCATTTCTTTCTACCTATTAACTCTGCCATGAATATAATTTCGTTTCTTCAAATTCTTTCTGTTACTTACAGAAAGAAAATCATTCATTTACAAAGCATACACTAAATTCTTTAGCTAAAATAAATAAATAAATCATTTAATAGTATATAGTGTCAACAAGAAACTTTTTATCATTTATAACTCAAATAAGATCACTCTGACTCTTTGAAAGTACATTTGTGCATGCTAGTGAATGTAATCATCAACATCTTTATTTTTTATGTCCTGACAATTTCTTCATCTTTTGGAGTTTTATTTCCTTGCTCCATGGATGTTGGTACAACAATGACACTCTTTTTCCCTAGCACAGTGTAAATAAAATCTGATATTTTACCTATAGATTTACTATATCTTTCTTAATGTGTAGCTCTAAATACATTGGAGAATGATGTAGCAAATATTTTCTTCATATTAGAAAAGTGTCTAAGCAAAATATTCTTTAAAAATACTGCTATGCTCAGAAAAAGGAATTAATATTAAATAAAAAAGACCAGGTAATCTCTCTGCTGAAAGAATTTTCTGCCAATGCCTAGATTTTAGTTTTCTGCATAGTTTTTACTTAATTGAATTCTACTTTGCTTCTTTGCTTAATAGGTTTTATGTTCAAGCTAATTATAGACATTACATACAAAATAACGTGTATTTTATTAAGATGAAATCAGTTTCTACTTTTAGACATTACTTACTGAAACTAAATTTGCTTCTATTAACTATGTTTAAAATTTATAAATTAATAAAATAAAAAGTATGGTTAAAGAAATTAGGATTACCATAAATTACTTTTTAACATAATGCAGTTTTAACAAAAATGAGTTTTATAAGCTTTGAAAATGGCTGTAGAAATTTTTTTTTAAATTCTTAAAAACCAGTTGTGTACCTGATTGATTTTTTTATATCTTAAGTCATTAATAGAGGGAAATAACTAATTATTAATTATGTATGTTAATTACCTTGGGCTATTCAAAAATATATCTCTCCCTGGAAAAATTTAGGCTGTACCAGACAAATTCATTTTAATAGAATAACTTGTTAAATTTGTTAAATAAATAGATTTTACCACATGTACTTTGAATATGAAAATAGTTTGGTAATTGTCACCAGTTGTACAAGGTAGATGCTATACCATGTATTTCTAAGATACAGAATAAAATCTATTGTGTAACAAGTTAGCTATAAAAGACCTAGGCTGATGTCAATTCTTTATGGCTTAATAAGGTTAGAATTTTATTGGCAAACTATATTTCAGAACTTTAAGAGGAAAGAAGATTCAATCATAGAATTGCAGAAATTAGAACAAGCCTTAAAGAATATCTATCTAATTTTAGTCCATAATTTTATAGAAGAGGTAAGAAACAATGTAATCATTATATAATATTATAAAAATAACAAGATAATTTATTGCTTATTAAGTACTTTTTAATACACTATTGGAGCACATTGGCAATCTGTTCCTAAAGAACTTTAGTAATATGATAAATTGCTAACTTTCATTTATTATGTATTTATGTAAACATTGATATATACTCTATGTCATTCTGGAGTACATAATGATGTCCTGATATGGCTTTGGATGACAACATTTACTAAACATGAATTGGTTGTTCATGGTGGGCTACACAATACTTTCCCTCATTTAAAAATGAATGCTGCCCTGGCCAGTGTGGCTCAGTGGGATGAAGCATTGTCCTGTGCACTGAAGGGTCATTGGTTCCATTCCTGGTCAGGTCACCTGCTGTTTGATCTCCTATTGAGGTGCATACAGGAGGCAACTGACTGATGTTTCTCACATCAGTGTTCCTCTCAGAATCAACAAAAGCACATCCTCCAGTGCGGAAGAAAAAAAGAAAAAAGAAAGGCAGGAAGAACCATATATTGTGCTTATTTTCAATTTTGTATTATTTTTTTACAATGACTATTTATAGTATTGGTAAAGTTTTCATCCAGGTAGCAATACATGATTTTTCCAAGAGCTATCTTCTTATGTTTATTTCTCAAGTATAACAGCAATATATGAAAAGCTATTGCTATGATTTGTCTCTCCAGCCATAAATGCTGGACTTGTGGATAGTTAAATGGAAAGAAAAAAGAGAGTGAGAAAGAAAAAATGTCCATTACTGAGTATCCTTCTGTGCTACTTGTTTTCATGCCTGCCATATCCAATTGTCATAGTTCATGTAAGATTCATTGACCGGCCAGAAGCTCAGTGATGGTGACAGCTGCAATACCTTTTAAATAAAATGCTTCCTTGACTGCACTATGGTACAGCTGCATCCGCGACAGGATAAATATATTGATTCATCCACTGAGAAAGGCATTTGTTCTTCCTTATAGTAGCAGCAATTTTCCCCTTCCAAAATAAAGCAAAATCTAACTTTTAAGATAGAATTATTGAACAATAGTCATCTCTCTCTCTCTCTCTCTCTCTCTCTCTCTCTCTCTCTCTCTAACGCCAAGATAATTTATTTTCAGGTCTTATTAGAAAAAGGTTATCATTAGAAATGTAACCACACATAGCATTTTATGTGCTGAATTTTTAAGTATTTATTTTTTCAGATGAAAATCATAACAAGCCCTAGCAGATTTGGCTCAGTAGAGAGAGCATCAGCCACAGACTTTAAGGTCATAGATTTGATTCGAGTCAAGAGTACATACTTTGGTTGCAGGCTTAATCCCTAGCCCTGGTTTGGGCAAGCGCAGGAGGCAGCTAATTGATGTGTCTCTCTCACACTGATATTGCTCTTCTCTCTGTCTCTCCCCTTCCCTTCTACTCTCTCTAAAAATTAGTGGGAAAATATCCTCAGGTGAGTTAATAATAGGAAGATAAACGAACCAATAAAAAAAATGGGCAATCGACCTAAATAGAACCTTTTCGAAAGACAACAGAAGGAAGGCCAAGAGACACGTGAAAACATGTTCAAAGTCACTAATTATCCGAGAAATGCAAATCAAAACCACAATGCCATACCATCTTACACCTGTCAGAATGGCAATCATCAACAAATCAACAAACGACAAGTGTTGGCGAGGATGCGGAGAAAAAGGAACCCTTGTGCACTGTTGGTGGGAATGTAGACTGGTGTAGCCACTGTGGAGAACAGTATGGAGTTTCCTCAAAAAACTAAAAATGGATCTCCCATTTGACCCTGTAATCCCACTCTTAGGAATATATTCTAAGAAATTACAAATACCAATCAGAAAGGATTTATGCACCCCTATGTTCATAGCAGCACAATTTACAATAGCTACAATTTGGAAACAGCCTAGGTGCCCATCAGCAGATGAGTGGATCAGAAAACTATGGTACATCTACACAATGGAATTCTATGCTGCCATTAAAAAAGAAGAAATTCTTACCATTTGCAGCAACCTGGATGGAACTGGAGAGCCTTATGCTTAGTGAAATAAGCCAGTCAACGAAGGAGAAACACCACATGATCTCACTCATTTGTGGATAATAAAGAACATTATAAACTGATGAACAAAAGGATAGACACAGAAGGAGTAAAGCATCAAACAGATTGTCAAATTACAGCAGGAAGTTTAAGGAGAGGTGGGGTAGATAAGAGATCGACCAAAGGACTTGTATGCATGCATATAAGCATAACCAATGAACACAGACACTGGGGGGTTGGGATATGCCTGGGAGGGGGTGGTCATTGGGGAGATATGTATACATGTAACACAATTTAAAAAAAAAAAGAGAAAAAAATATCCTCAGGTGAGGATTAATAACAAAACAACAAAAAAGGAAAGAAAAGTATAACAAAAAGACTTGATGCCTTCACCCCATGCTCAATACTCCCATATACTTTGCAAAATTCTGTGTCTAATAAATTTCTCAGGATCATTATTATTTATTTCTGTGACTACATTTCAAACCTCAAATTAACAAGATTAATATCAAAAGGTTATACAACACAAGGTAAAATGTCAATCTGTTTCCATAGTAATCAACTTAAAAAATGAAACCACAAATTATTATGATGATTATATTTATGACTGTATGAATAAAGTTATTTATACCAAAATGTGAACAAGATATCTTTCATGTATCATTAAAATAACTTATGTCAAGTAGTTGGCTAAATTATTGAAGTATTTTCAATATTAATTATTGCATACAAATATCTAGCAAGAATAGCCAGTCAAAATTAATTAATGATTAATTGGGATAGATTATTTCTCTTGGCTCTCATTTGCTTTTTTAATAATCAGCTTTCTTTCTTCTAAAATATAAATGAGATCAATATAAAATGAGTCCTAGTCATTTACACTTCCATTTTTTAATAAACCAAACTGTTTAAAGAAATGAGTGATTCTCTTATAAGTTATTAATTCTTAGAGATATTATAAATCATGTTTTCATCCTTTAAATCTGATATGCTCATTTTCTCTTTAATTATTGTGCACTAATATGCTAATACCATAGTAATTTTATTAGTTATACTTCTAACACATTTTGTAAAAATTGATTTGTTCTAAAATTAATCATATTTGACTTTATAGCTCAAACATTCCTCTCATTACACTATTGATTAGGGGGAACATTTTCAAGATGCTTAGCTAAAAGTATAAAAGAGACATTAATGTCTTTAATTTTTTAATTATCTTGTTCTCTGATTTGAATTTTTGTGACTCAATGTTTGGTACACAAATCTCTCATGAATTTAGGTTAGAATCCAAGAGATTAAGAATCAAACTCTTCGGCTTTATTTTTGTAGCAAATCATATTATCTAGTAAGCCTCAGTAAAGAATACATATCTGAAATGTCAAGTGAGGATTAAACCTTTGAATCTTAGGCATTTTGAAGAGATGCTGGGGATTTTGACAAAGGGTTAAGCTCTTCCATGGTTACTATACTATTTGAGAAAGGTCATTCCCTTTATGTATTGTAGAATTTACCATTTAATTTAACAATTTTTAAAAGTTATTCATGAAGGAGAAAACATGTGAAAATAACTGCAGAATAAAGATAAGCAGAACAATTGTTTCAAAAATGCATTTTTTAAAATTCTACCAGCCAATTATTCTTAATGTTAAGTTTATCATTTAACTTAATTGGGGTCAATTTCTTTCTCACCTACATTATTGAAAAGTCATATAGGTTTTCCCAATGGCTTTTGTTTTATAGCTTATGTACCTACTCAAGTTATTTCTATGCTAAATAAATGGTATGCTTAGAAAAGCAGGCCACTTTTCTAGGTGTTTTCTACCTTCTAAACATTCTCCCCACATGAAAATGAAATCGGAGCCTGTTTGCTTAGATAACATCGTAATCTTTTCAGTATCCGTATAATATAAAGTATAAATTAGAGGCTTTGCATATAATAACAGCAGCTAATACTTTCTTGGTGTCCCTGTTTGCAATCATGATGCTTAGTGCTTTATATGTTCTATCCTATTTAATCCTCACAACTGGAGGCAGGTAAATACAGAAGGGGAAAGGAAGAAGACTCACAAGTTAAATAACTTGGTTAATTCACATAGCTAAGAAGTGGGCACCTGGCTGGTACTGAAACCAGATTGTTTGATTCTAGAGCTTACTTATTATACTACCTTTTCAATTGCAATAAAAGAAAATAGAATAGATTATAATGGAATCAATACAGCATAGCACAACACAATACAATAGGGTACACAACCAAATGCTTATTGCAATTAAGAAGAAATGTCAACACTCTGATTTCTACCAAATAAACCTGAATAAACCTAAATTGACTGACAAGATGAACTCTTAAAAGGTACTAGAAATATGCAGACCTATTCACTTACATGGAATCTTTAAGTAGAAGCTAAAATGAGAATTGTTTTTCCTTCCTACTGGTCACCCAAGTATTCCCACCCTAGATTGAATGATTTACTTGATTTTGTTATTTAATTATTCAACTAGAGGCCCAGTGCACTGGTAGGGTCCCTAGTGGCTGCCAGCTGCCAGCTGAGGCCTCCCTCCCTTCCCCCAGCCACACACACCTCCCTCTGCCACCCCTATCCCCCCGTTTGAACTCCCAGATGAACTCCCAGTGGAACTCCTGGTTGAGGGGACAATTTGCATACCATGCTTTTATTATATAGGATTGGTGATATTATCAGCCTGAGGATTTTAAATATTATTTTGTCAATTTTGTGGGGGAAGGAGAAGGTTTCTTATTATTCTGTTTGCCCACCGCATCATCCAGTCACTGTCTTTGTTCTGTGCTGTGGAGGCAGAGCCTTGTGACCTGCATCCCCTTTCCTGCTGGCTTTTGGTTGGTTCAACCAGTGGGAGTCACTGGCAGCAGCTGGAGGATGGAGGCCACAGGGACCAGAGTTTCTTACTCCTTCCCTCCTGCTCTGAGCAGTGATTGTACTCCTTCCTAGGTTCAGCTTCTACTGCAAGGCTCCAACTGTCATTGGACAGCAGTAACATCATTTCTTCTGAGTCCCTTCAGGCATAAGGGCTCCAACAGTTCCCTTGTTGCGAGACTCTAGGTGCCTCATCATGCCCTGTTGTTTCCCTTCACTCTGCTCACAGCTCAAGGAAGAGACCCTGAAACTTCTGAGTTGGATTCTCTTTCCTGCAGGAATCCTGACTGATACTGCTACTTATTATTATTAGTTTAAAAAAATTGAGTTTAGAGTGTCTTGGTGAGAACTAAATGATCCAGATGGGAACTAAAGCTACCATAAGCCACTCCTTGGTAATGGTCTGGGCATACAGTTGTGAATAAATGAGACATGATTCCTGACCTGATAGGACTTCTAACTAGATTGAAATTTCTAACATGCAAGGCCACATTTCTCAATTTGTGTTCCTGCTGCAGATGCACCTCATACGTTTGCTCAAAGCTGATGCCCAGTCCTTAGCAGGTCTCCTGATTTTCTTTCCATATGAACATTGATACGCAAACATTTTGTTGTAGCCCAACCATTTTTTCAAATGTGTAAAATAAATAAGTCAGCATTTGATTAGCATAAAATTATTTAAGTACTTTTAAAAAACATTTCCATAGTATTACATTAATTAACACAAACAATAAACAAAAAAATTAATATTTGGATATTATGATTGCAAATTGCAGTCATAAAGTACTTTAAACATTCTCATTTTGGGGGATTACAAAGTGTGGATAAACTTTAGATTCACACAGAATATGATTTGAAATATACCATAGCTTAAAAATATTTAAATGATTTTAGAAAGTTAAAAACTGCAGTTAAGATTAGTATTCAGTATAGTTCCCTAAACAGATTATATTTTTATTCATTAAAATATCATTATAATCAGGAAAGTTTGATATCTCAAATAATTTGTGCTTGGATACAAGGCTCATTTCTCTATACTACTCATTCCAAATTAGTCCAGCTGCCCTGCTGATATCTATTTTCTGAACCTATTATGAAAGCTGAGAAAATTTAGTGTTTATAAAATTGTCTTCAAATTTGGAGGAAATTCATGCAAAAGGCAGTAACAAGCTTGCTTCTCATATGTACAGCTATAATTAAATTGGAAAATATAAAAGCCATCTGTCCTGGCTTTTGAAAAAAATAAAGCAATATCATTTAGAAACAATTGGAATTTACAAATGGTTCAGTCTTTAAAAGTGACTGAATTTGTACTAACAAATACATTTTTTTTACTGAAAAATCTTACTTTTTTCTGAAGAAAACTTCTGAGTCCCAATTCTGCCAGTCAACCAAGTGCAGCTTTTATGTCTTTATGCTGTATGCTATTTTACTGTTAAACAGTGAGCAATGGAATGGCATGCATTTGTAGAATGTGCAGTGAGTAAAAGTACATTAATCTTAAATTCTAAAAATATTTTTATCTCAAAGATTGAAAACAAAATAAAGATAAAGAACTCTATAAAATAAACCTGGTTTTATGTTGATATTATACCAAAGCCCTGAGTAAGTACATGAACACTGAACACACATGAACATTTGGGTGAATCTATAGTGAAAATATGGATAGAAAACACATTTTCTAAAATGAATAACCTTTATAATTTTATTTATTTGGTAATAGTACACTAAATTATAAGGGATTTCTCTTAAATATTTTAAAATATATAATAAAAAGAAAATTTTAAATGAGATATCTTATTATACATGATTGTTTGCAAAAGACAGTAACTGACTCAACGTAGCTTAAATAAGTGAACTATTTTTCCTCACATACCTGAAAAATCCATGGAAAATCAGTAATGGTAGACCCTGGTAGTGATTTATCTCTTCATACAACCTTTTTCTTTTTCCTTGCTGGAAGAACCTAGCTCTTCTTGTGGAGGTAAAAAATTATAGATCTACACTTGCCCCGTCTACCTTACAGCTGGGGTATGGCCATGTGACCAATCTGGTCAATGAGACATAAGAAGAAATCAACTTGGATCCTTGGGAAAAACTCATTCCTGATAAAAAGAGAGAGGAGAGTCCACTTTTTCTTTCTTTGGTCATGGTTGTGTGGGGATGTATTCCTGCAGTGGTTGAACAGGAGGTGTGGGCTAAGAGCTCTGATTCGGTTTACATAATCTGCTAGAACAGTCTATCTACCCCTAAACTCTTCATTTATGAGGAAAGTAAATGCACACTTTTAAAGGAATGTTTTGCTATTTGTAGCCAACGGTACTCTAGTTGATATTGCTGATTTCAGGCTTGGCTGGGTTCAGAAACTTAAGGGATGTTATGAAATCATCATCTGTTTTCTCATAGTTCTGTCTTTCTCAATATTGGCTTCATGTTTAGGAATCAGGTATGGCCTCAGGCAGGTTCAAACTAACATCAAATTTACTGATACCAGTTTTAGCTTAAGGAGAATTTCTTCCAAAAGAATATAGAGACAGTCTTGGGATTTAGTCAGATTCCTCTGATTTGATTTCTGAACCCTTCCCTGGAAAAATCTCTCCAGCCAAGGACATGATGTCTAGCAAGCAGGTTTTCTGAGCACTCCAAAGCTAGGGGTGGGGTTTATCTTACCCAAATTTCTCAGAGATTTGAGCAATTTCCAATGTTGTTAACTGAAAATTGAAAGCTACGTTACACAGACAAATGAAACAAATCAACAACAACAAGTGAAATAATAAAAATAAATAAATCTTTATGTTGCCTCGTTATAGAATGTATAGTGAAAAATGCAGTCTTGGAAATAGGGAGACTTTGATTCTAATGACTGAATATTTTAAAGATACAGATCATTAAGCTCCTAATAGATTCTGGGTATTATGTAGATGGTGAGGATATAGAAATTTGGACTTACAGTACCAGTTCTCCCAGTCCAACGAGGGAGATAAAGGAGAATCAGTAATCACAACAAAACAGATAAATTCTACGTGCACTGTGTCGTGGTTTTGCAAAGGAAGGGCAGAGGAGGGGCATCTAACTCCGTCTAGGAGTGAGGGGAAACTTTCCCCAAAACTTGCCAAGAGTGGGTAAGACAACAGTGGGTTTTAGAAAGTTGAGATGGTGAGAGAGTACATGAACAAAATGAAGAGGCAGGTGAGCTCTTAGAGCATTTGGCTAATTCACGGCTACCACCAACTCTGCTGGGGCCTTGGGCAAGTTTTCTGGTTTCTGTTTTTTCTTCAGTAAGCAATGGGTTGGGAAAGGATGGATAGAGCAGAAACCTTCCCAAGATTCTTTAGGGATTTAAAATCTGATTATTCTAATGTAACTTCTTATTACAATATCTCTAATTGCTACGACAGAGACAAAAAACAATGAGTTTTTAATTTTGGAGAGTATGAAGTTGACAACCTACCCAGTTTTCTAATTATTGCCAGGAAAAAAAAAGACTTTAGTTTAACACTGAATAACAGATAATAAAAGTCATCATGTATGGGAAATGTTCCCCTAAAATTAACAGCCTTATAATCAACCATCCATTTTCTTTTCTTTTTTAATTAAATCTTTATTATTCAGATTATTACATTTGTTTCTCTTTTTTCCTCTCCATAGCTCCCCTCCACCCAGCTTCTACCCTTCCCTCTACCCTTCCCTCTCTCACATTGACCTCATCCCTAGGTATATGATTTTTGTCCAGTCTCTCCCTGTACACCCCTCACCCTTTTCCCCCTGAGAATTATCAGTCCACTCCCTTTCTGTGCTCCTGATTCTAGTATATTCACCAGTTTATTCTGTTGATCAAATTTTTAATTCACTTAATTTTTAGATCCACTTGTTGATAGATATGTATTTGTTGTTCATAATTTTTTGGCTTTTACCTTTTTCTTCTTCCTCTTCTAAAAGAGTACCCTTCAGCATTTCATATAATACTGGTTTGGAGTTGATGAACTCCTTTAGCTTTTTCCTATATGTGAAGCTCTTTATCTGACCTTCAATTCTGAATGATAGCTTTGCTGGATAGATTATTCTTGGTTGTAGGTTCTTGCTATTCATCACGTTGAATATTTCTTGCCACTCCCGTCTGGCCTGCATTGTTTCTGTTGAGAAATCAGCTGACAGTCATATGAGTGCTCCCTTGGAGGTAACGAACTGTTTTTCTCTTGCTGCTTTTAATATTCTCTCTTTGTCTTTTGCTCTTGGTATTTTAATGATGATGTGTCTTGGTGTAGTGCTCTTTGGATTCCTTTTATATGGGGTTCTGTGTGCTTCCTGGACTTGTAAATCTATTTCTTTTACCAGATATGGAAAGTTTTCAGTGATTATTTCTTTAAATAGGTTTTCAATATCTTGCTCTCTCACTTCTTCTGGCACCGCCATAATTCTGATGTTGGTACGCTTCAAGCTGTCCCAGAGACTCCTTACATTATTGGATTCTTTTCTCTTCTTGCTTTTCCAGTTGAGTGTTTTCTGATTCTTTATATTTCAAATTTTTGACTTGATTCTTGCCTTCCTCTAGTCTGCTGTTAGGTCTCTGTATAATATTTTTTATTTCAGTCAATGTATGTTTAATTTCTAGTTGGCCCTTTTCCATCTCTAGTTGATTCTTTTTCATCTTCTCTTGGGTCTCACTAACTTTATCCAACTTTTCTAGCATATTCTTGAAAAACCTTATAAGTGTGGTTTTGAACTCTATATCAGTCATTTATTTTCCTCCATTTCTTTTGTTTGTGATCCCTTCCCTTGTCTCGGCATTTTCACTATGCCAGGAGAACTTCTGTGTTAAATTCAGCCTTATTATACAAGACTTGCAAAACTGTAGAAGCCTCTCTGTTGAGCTTGGGATGGGTGGAGTTTCAGGGCTTAAGGGACCGCCTTGCCTTCCAGTTGCCCCCCCCCCCTGGCCCCGAGTCTCACGTGACTGGGTAATAGCTGGATCAGTCCCTGAGTCTTATGTGACTGGGTAATCGCTGGATCAGTCCCTGTGCAGGCTCTTGCAGTGCCTCTAGACTGCTGCCCCTCCAGTTCCCCTGCGCTCCTGGACCATATGAGTCTGGGTCCGCAGGGTTTCGCCTGAAACTGGGGTTTAGTGCAGTTAGAAGTGGCGCAGTTGGGATGGTCTGTCTCCTGCCCACTCGCAAAAGCCAGTGGCACAATCAGCAGTCGGTCCTTTGCACACAGTGCCGTGTGCATCACCAGACTTCTGATCTTTTGGGACTCCCCTAAATTTCCA
>PVJN01040572.1:0-19192 GCA_004026805.1 Lasiurus borealis
CTTTTACATTGCTTATTATTTATTTTTATGGATATTGTGTTTTTAACTTTTTAATTACTGTACTTTGTCAACAAACATAAAGGCATGCTTAGACAGCTGTAGAATGGATGAAGAGTTTTGACAGGCAACACTTCAAATATTAATCTTCCTAAAGTAACTGTAACGTGCCTCAATTAACCTGACTGAGTCTTCTCCAATACAGAAACATCACAAACTGCCTTATTTGTACATGCAAAGCAGCTACAGGAAAGTGATCTGAAAACAAAGCTTTTTTAAAAAAATCAAATGTTGAGTAGTCATCATTAAAATACCAACCAAGAGTGCAACCTTCATGTGAGGATGCGTCAGAACACTCAGCTTTCCCCAGTTTTGGCCTCCTCCCTGCAAAGTTCTGTCTCCTCCCTATTCATCCCAGCCACCCTCCTCTGAGCCAGAAACCTGGTCGGCCAACATATCCTATCCCTTGCCCCAAATTCCTCCATGTTTTCCTGACTTATTCCACTAAGGTGTAGTTAGAATTTTTTCAGTTCACTCTAAAACCAAAGGGAAACAGGAAGACAAACCAGGAGGGAAGCACAGAAGGAGCTACAAGAGAAAGTCAGGCTGGGCCTGACACCTCCTCCGGAACCCAGAGTGAGAGTTTCCAATTTGATGCGAGTATTAGGAACAGAAGCTGTTCAAGACCCCATGAAGGTAGAAGCCCGGGTCAGAGCTCAGATGGCAAAGAGACAGAAAGAGCACGAAGAGGCCAACGCTGCCCGAAAACTGACAGCAGAGCAGAGAAAGGCCAAGAAAATTAAAAAGCTGAAAGAAGACATTTCCCAGGGGGTACACACAATCGTATACAGAGTTCAAAATTTGAGCCACCCAGCCAAGAAGTTCAAGGTGGAGGCCAATGCTGGGCAACTGTACCTGACAGGGGTGGTGGTGCTGCACCAGGGTGCCACTGTGGTGGTAGTGGAAGGGGGCCCCAAGTCCCAGGAGAAATTTAAGCGTCTGATGCTGCATCGGATAAAATGGGATGATTGGACACCTAACACAAAGGCAGATGAGGAGGAGGCATCCGATGAGGAAGCTGTGAAGACCACCAACAAGTGTGTGCCAGTCTGGGAGGGCACCGCCAAAGATCGGAGCTTCAGAGCCATGGAGTTCAAACGGTGCCCTACAGAGAGCAGGGCTCTGGGGCATTTCCAAAAGCATGGGGCCCAGCACTACTGGAACCTCTCGCTAAGGGAATCTGTGTTGGAGTCCACTGACTGAGCCTCCTGCCAGCCCTTGCCTCCACCTGCTGGAAACCAGTAATTGTCTCACTAATAGAAAGTGTGAACAAGGAACCCTGGAAGGCTGGTCAACCTTGAAGCTCTGAAAGGTCAAAGCCAGCCACGCCCTATCTCATTGAGATAATGAACTTCCCCATCAATGAACTTCCCCATCAAATAATCATGTCAATCCTTAGTGATAAAATAATCTACTTGTTTCTGGAATTGCCTGCTTCAGGGCAAAGGGTGTATCCCAAACCTGAATAAAAGGGATGGCAAGGCCAAAGGAGGATGGTAGTGTCTCCACTACAGGAAGGTGTCTGCCTGGCCTCGAAATATCACCAAATTAATACTTTTCTAGGGTCTCTTGGAAACCGAATTCTTGGGCCTCTCCAACCTCCTGGCCTCCAATCCGCCCGGTGCCTTCTCAGCTCGGGGAGCAGGTCGCCATGGCGACTCTGGCGGCTCTGGAGCGCTGGGTGCAGGACGAGCTGCACGAGATGCTGGGGCTGAGCAAGCAACAGGTAGCACAGTTCCTGATTGGAACCGAGAGGCACTGCAGCTCAGCAGTGGAGTTCCTGCAGTGCCTGGGAGATACCGACACCCTGGACCTCGGCGGGCCTGCGCGGGACTTCGCCCTGAGGCTCTGGAGCAAGATACCCCGGGAGGTGGTGGTGGAAAAGCCAGGCCAGGCCGCTGATCGAGAGGCTCCTGTCCTGCTGGAGAAGAACCAATCGAACAAGTTGCTGGAAGACAGTGAAGAGGGGGGGGAGGTATGCCTGGGAGGGAGGGGGCGAGGCAATGGGGAGATATGTATAAAAATTTAATAAATAAATAAATAAATAAATAATAAATAAAGTTCTGATAACAGAAAAAAAAAAAAAAAAGAGTGAGAGTATGGGGAGGACCCAACTCCACAAGAAGCGTAAAAGGTGGAAACCCCTCAGGAAGAAACGCCAGGAGGAGGAGGAAGAAGAAGAAGAGGATTCTGAGAAAGGCCAGAAGACCGGGTGCAGGAGGAGCAGACAGCAGACAGAAAAACCACGGTCAGAGGATGAATGGAAGCGGACAGAGCGAGAGCGCCTCCAGGACCTGGAGGAGCGCGATGCCTTCGCTGAGCGGGTTCGGCAGCGGCACAAGGATCGGACTCGCCGTATCCTGGGTCGGTCGGACAAGAAGGCTCATGAAGAGGCTCAGAAGCGCCTCAGGATGGCGGAGGAAGGCCGGAAGGCCATGGTCCCTGAGCTGCGGAAGAAGTCAGTAAGTGCTTCTGCCTCTACACCGCCTGGGCCTATCAGCATGAGCTAGCAGAGACCACGGTGCCTGAGATCCAGAGGACCGGCCTGGGCACCGTGGTATTGCTGCTCAAGAGCTTAGGGATCCATGACCTCATGCACTTTGACTTCCTGGACCCTCCTCCCCACGAGACCCTGCTGCTGGCGTTGGAGCAACTGTGCATGCCCTGGGAGCCCTCAACCACCTTGGGGAGCTCACGGCGTCTGGTAAAAAGATGGCAGAGCTGCCAGTGGACCCCATGCTGTCTAAAATGATCCTGGCTTCTGAGAAATACAGCTGCTCAGAGGAGATCCTGACAGTGGCTGCCATGCTCTCTGTCAGCAACTCCATCTTCTACCGGCCCAAGGACAAGGTTGTCCACGCGGATAACGCCCCCGTCAACTTCTTCCTACCTGGGCGGGGACCACCTGGCTCTGCTAAATGTGTACACACCGTGGGCTGAGAGTGGTTACTCTCCCCAGTGGTGCGGGAGCAGCCGGAGGGGCTCCTGGAGCGGGTAGAAGTTGGCCTCAGTTCCTGCCAGGGGGACTCTGTCCGTGTCCGCAAGGCTGTCACTGCTGGTTACTTTTACCACACAGCGCGGCTGACTCGCAGCGGCTACTGCACAGTGAAACAGCAACAGACAGTGTTCATTCACCCCAACTCCTCCCTTTTTGAGGAACAGCCTTGCTGGCTGCTCTACCATGAGCTTGTTTTGACCACCAAGGAGTTCATGCGACAGGTATTGGAGATTGAGAGCAGTTGGCTTCTGGAGGTGGCACCTCACTATTATAAAGCCAAGGAGTTAGAAGATCCCCGTGCTAAGAAGATGCCCCAAAAAAACAGGCAAGACACGTGAAGAGCTAGGGTAAAGAAAAAATGTAAACAGAACACGACACCAGCTCCATCTCAATGTTATTTAATATCCATTACTAAAAGTCATTTTGGAATAAAATAAATAAAGCCAAAGGAAAACAGAAACCTAAAAGGAGGTAACCTGCAAGGGGCGAGGTTGGGAGCTGCTGACCCAGCTCCTCAGACTGTGGATTACAGGGCTCAGAAATAGGTACCAAGTGCCAGAAGCAAAAGATCCCAGTGGCCATACTAGGTTGTGTACTAGCTCTGCTTATAATGACTCTTTGGCATAGGAGAAAAATGAAGTGTGTAGACTTTAAAATGAGTATTTAGTTAAGGTGGACGTGTAAGCTACCTGGGCAATAGAGGCAGAGGCAGGAATGTAAAGGAGTTGCAAAGAGGACCTGTTACAGACAGCTTCCCAAACTCCTTCCTTTATTCTTCCATTAGCCACCAAAAATACACTCGTTTGCATTTGAATTCTATCACAAAAAAGGAGTCTAACAATAAATGAATTGGAAGAAATGAATCTAAACAATTTCTTGTAGCATATTTGCTAATTGCCTTCATTTTATATTCTCCATCTGACCTGATTGTTTATAACTAATAAAGAAACAAAAATAAATGAAAACAGAAAAGTTTTTTTTTGAAGGGACAGAAGCATATTTGTGTTTAACATCAGACGGGCACTTCCTGTGCAGATCTGTGTAAATCAAAAAGTCGTGATCACTGTTCTTTCCCTTTAAATCTCCCTCCCTCAAAGCCATCTCCCAACCATAAAGTAAGGCTGTCGGTTCTTCATTATTTTGTTCCAGATTTTTTACAACCCAGCTCACTTGCCCTACTTAAAATGCTTTTTGTGCAGTGTTTCTACAAGCTTATCTGCAAGCATTTCTCTTGAACTGATAGCACAGCAGTCAAGAATTTACCAGAAGGATTGGTGACAAAAGACAGTTAAAAATGCAAAACAGCAATATCTTGAGGCAGGTAAAACTATATACACCTACCCTGATAATGTGTTAAAATGCTATTTGTCTTTGAAATAATGTATTTTGGGGAAAATTTTGTAATAGGTAACACATGAGAAAGGAATACATTTTGTAATATATTTACATATACATGTGTGTGTGTGTGTGTGTGTGTGTGTGTGTGTATGTGTGTGTGTGTGTGTGTGTGTGTATATCATATGTATATAAAATTCAGTCCACTACAATATACCATTCATTTATCACAATCTCAGTGCTGCCCACTGCTCCTAGCCAATGAGCTAAATGTGACACAGATCCTTCTGACATTCCTGGCCAATGATTCTTAGAGTTTCATCCTATGAGTTCTCTCAGACAGCAAGCAGACTTTCTTGCTATCCAGAGTAGTATGTGTTTTATCATGTGTGTTGTTTACTTTTCTATGTGTACCTTTCTTCCACTTATTTGTAATCTGGCGAGTAATTTCTATCCACTCTGGCTGATAAAAGTTGTGCAAGTCACACAAGATGTGAAAATGCAAATTTTATGACAATTCTCAGTCTTTAAGAGATCATTAGCAAACAGGGTTCCAAGACCCATCAAGGTCTTATTAAATACTTCTCTTATCAAGCCAAAACATGTTTTAACATCTATTATAATAGAAAAATCACAAAAGCCTAAAAGCAAATATGTATTCATTCCCAAGTCAGATCCTCTCAGTCCTGGATCAAAGTTCTCCTAGCTCGGGAACTGCAAAGAACAGTAGCTAGGGGCAAAGAGAGAGCAAGGTGGACTTGCCGCATCCCCAGCATTACAGAGCTATGCCAGGAGGCCCCCTTAGGTCTTGCCTTGCACTGGGGCAGTTGTTAGGACTAGACCACTAAGGAGAGCTAGGAACCAAAAAAATGAGCAGTAACAACAAAAAATTGGGAAAACTCAAATAGATGAAAATTAAACAATATATTCATGAACAACCATTGAATCAAAGAAGAAATGCAAAGAGACATTAGAAAATTTTTAAAAACAAATGAGAATGAAAATACAGCATTATCCAAATTTACGGGATACAGCAAAAGCAGTACTAAAAGGAAAGGTTATAGTGATAAATGTCTTCATTAAAAAAGAAGAAAAATATCAAACAACCTAACTTCACACTTCAAGGAAGAGGCAAAAGAAAAACAAAATACCAGTAGGCCCAAAATTATCAGAAGAAAGGATAATAAAGATTAGAGCAGTAATAAGTAAAGTATAAATTTAAAAAGCAACAGAAAAATTTAATAAAACTGCATTTCTTTTTTGAAAACAAAATTAACAAACCCTTAGCTATACTAAGAAAAAGAAAAGAGAGAAGACTCAAATAAAATTCAAAAGGAGAGGAGACTTTATAACTTATGCCATAGAACTAAAAATGATTCTAAGGGACCACTATGAACAATTATACACAAATAATTAAACAACTTAGAAGAAGTGGATATATTCTTAGAAACATACAACTTACTAAGACTGGTCAAGAAGAAATAGAACAATAACAAATAAGATTAAAACAGTAATCAGAAACCTCCCAACAAAGTAAGGCCTCAAACCAAATCACTTTTCCAGTGAATTCTACCATACATAAGTGACTGGTTTCCTAATGGTGCTATAATAAATTACTACTGACTTAGGGGCTTACAACTACACAAATTTAACAGTTTTAAAGGACAAAAGCCTATCGTGAGTCTTACATGATGTAATGGTTTGAATTGTGTCCCCATAAAAAGAAATGTTGAAGTCCCAGCTCCCAGAACCTTAGAATATGACCATATTTGGAAATGAAGTCTTTACAGAAGTGATCAAGTTGAAATGGAGTCATTAGGGTAGACCCTAATCAATATGACTGTGTCCTCATAAAAAGGAGAATTTAGATACAGATATACATGCACAGCAAACAGATAATATGATGACACATAAGAATTAGGTGGCCATGTGACTAAAATAATACAAGTACAACCCAAAGAATGTCCAGAACTACTGACAAACACCAGCAGCCAAAAGAGGCAAGAACAGAGTCTCTCCTGAAGCTGTCAGTGAGAGCATGAGCTGACTTGTTTGACAAACAGGAGGTGATGGAAGTGATATTCTGGGAACTTTGAGACTACATCATAAGAACTTTCCAATCTCCACCCAGATGTCTTGGAACAAATTCTCAGGAGCCCTATGCTACCATGCAAAAATAGCTGATTATCCTGAAATCGCCTTGCTGGAAAAACCATTGAACCCTGCTGTCTAGGCATACCTGCCAGGGTGGCTGACCTGTGAGTGAAGCTTTCTTGGAACCTCCAGACCAGCCAGTCATCAGATGAATACCACCAGGTAACCTCATTAGATTGGAACATGGAGGTGAAGAATCACTCGTTCATACCCTTCCTTAATTCCCGACCCATAGAACCATGCAGTATGTGATAAAATAGTCACCATTTAAGCAATTAAGTCTGGGGTGCTTCATTACATAGCAATAAATAACTATAACAGCTATCTAACCTACTATAAATTTATAAAAATTAGTGGATTTTAGGTTCTTTTATTTTATCTGAACTGTTGTTTCCCTACATTACCTTCATTTTTATCTACGAAATACCTTGCTGTTGATGAAAATAAACCTAACCAAGAATTTCTGGAATAAGTATGTTTTAGTTCACCTCTTTCTGTCTTATTAAACATTTAGATAGAGCCTTCATTTTATAGTCACTTCAATATCTAAAAAATCTGATTTAATTCACCAATTTTTGTATATTTTATAGATGATTCATGTATAAATTTTGTGGGTTTAATATTTCCATTATCATCTTCACAATGAGTTACTACAAATAGAAAATGTGACTTCTATATATGTTCCATTTCACTTACATTATTTGGGACTATTTGAAAGCCAAGTCTGATGGCTGACCACAATACAATAAATTTAGAAATTAATAACCAAAGGATTGCAAATGTGGCCAAAATAATACCTGCTTTGGGGAATTTAATAAGATTTCCCTTGGGCATAATATTTATACCACTACTCAGCACATTGTAAGCACACAATAAATGTTAGCTGCTCTTGGTATTAAAGACATATATAATTTTCAAACCCAGTTTTAGCTCAGCAGTAAATAACTAATGCTACTCTGCTGAGTTCAAAATCTCAGAGCCAAAATGCCAAGAAATGTGATGTTTTGCTAGTCTGTGCACACTCACCAGAAAATGGGAAACATTTCTGCTAGACATCTTGAAATATTATTATAAATAGTATAAGTATATCTTTATAAGCCCCAACTGGGAATCCCTAATGTAGACTCAGTTCTTTATTTACAAATGATTAAAGAAAGCAAGTTCCAAAGAGGAGTTAGTGATTTGCCCTGGACCGCACTGCCAACCCCAGAGCCCATCACTCTTTATTCTCTGTCCAGGACTCTGTCCATCCACGCTACCTCTCCTGAAACAAACAAGTATGAAGCTGTTGTTTAAAGAAAACAGAAAGAGAAGAGAGATGCGGTTCTCCTGAACTCTGCTGTTTTGTCTTAGAGATGATGGCAGATATCAAAACAGACTTTGTACTTGACTTTTGCAGTGGATCAGATCAAGAATTCAGGGTATATAATTTAGGAGCTATGGGAACCTTTTATAGGATTTCTTCCAGCTGTGTCTTTAGACATCCAGAAAACACTTGCAGCCTGAACACCATCTATTACAGGAAATGTTATTTATGAAAAGGAAAAATTAACTGGCATCTCAGACAGGTCATCTCTTAGGCCCCAGATTTAGGCACCAGAGCAGAATATTTCCATTCTCTAGCTGCAGTGCAGTGCTCTAAAGTGCCAAGATTTACAATCATGTTCTTAGACACTCAAGTGATATATGCCCAAATATGAGGTGAGGTTTTTCTCCCTAAATTATCCCTCAGGTAAAAGAGACTATTATAGTCCTTTTATTCTTATCCTTATAAATTCTTCCTTATTAAAAGAAAAACTAGTAATAAACACCATACCACTGCATATGTACTAGAAAGACTAATAGAAAAGAGTGATAATACTAGTTGCTGGTGAGAATGTGGAGCAATGAGATCTCTCATATATTGTTAGTGGGAATGTATAACTAACTACATTTAGAGAACAATTTTGCATGTTCTTATGAAATTAAATGTGTCCCTCCCATCTGATCCAACAATGCCATTCTTAGTATTTACTCAAGAAAATGTTTTTAAATATATGTTGACACAAAACTTGAACAGGGATTGTCATAACCCCCAAAATTGGAAATAACCCAAATATCCATCAAAAGTAAATAACAGATTTCAGTTAATCCATCCATACCATACATATTATTAAGGACTGACCCACAGAGCATGTACTAGATTTCAAAATCATTGTATTGGGAGAAAGAAGCCAGACAGTAAGAAAACATACTATATGATTCCATTTGTGTTATTCTAGAAATGTAAAAGCTAATTTGTGGTGGCAGAAAGCAAACAGGGACCCAGGACAGGTAGATTGGCCATATAATGGAAAGAGAAAACTTTTAGGATGGTAAAGCTTTTCTATTTCTTGATTGTGTCAGTGGCTACATAGTGTATACATTTGTCAGAGCTTGCCAAATTGTACATTGAAAATGTTTGCATTTTGTTTTGTAGAAATTATACCTTAATAAAGGTGATTTTTAAAAATACTATGTGACCATATTGTAGTGATCACAAATACATATCATAAAGCTTAATATAAGAAAAAAAGTTTTAATGTTATGAAAAAGTGCTTTTGGTTTAATATAAAAATTACTTGTAGTAACATTATAGATGAATTCCAAAAGTTCTTTCACCAAATAACTTCAATAGAAATGAATATACTGTATTGTGAAAAACTGTTAGTGAACCCACAAAAATGGCTACGTTAAGAACAAAAGCATTGATGTAAAGACCTTGAATAAACATAAATTAGAAACATGTTCCTAAATTAATATGCAATTCTTAACACGTGTTGTGAAATTTTAATTGAATCAGTCAGAATCTAATCAGAAAACAGAAACACTTGAATATTTAAAACAGAGAATCTTTAATACTAGAATTTGTGGCCATGTTCATAGCATACTTCCAACTCTCCTTCTCTCTTCCCTTATTCCCCCCCACCACCACCAATCTACAGAAAGAGGAAGAAACCAAAGATAAAAAGTGGGGACTGCAGGTAGCCCAGGGCCAGAGTAGACAAGCAGGTATTAGTGCCAGCAGAGCATGCAGGATTCAGGTGAGCATGGTGACAGCTGTCCTCTATCCTCAGCCTCTCCCCTTGAGCACTCCAGGCCCCAACTCTCCTGACTTTCAAAGACTGCTTGGAGCTGAACTCCATGGAGCTGAACTGTACATGAGTGCACACAGGCTGGCTGTCACCAGAACTGGAGCCCAGGCAGGTGTGGTTTAATTGGTCAATAACAATTGAAAAAGAGGGGATTTCATATAGAAATTAAGATTTCTAACTTTGCCCACCAACTCAGATCTAGAAAGACATTACCATAGTCTGCTGCGGCTAGGGAGCCACTCCCCCTTTTAGACAGGGAATGCTATCTCCAAATGCCTATTTCCCCATCACTCTCAATTGCTACCTTCTGCCTGTTTCATGCCTTTATAAGGCATTTGCCCCCTCTCCCAGCCCCTAGATTTTCCCTGATGCATGGCTTGAGACATCCTCTAGAATCTGAAATTTTATAGGAAGACAGATGAGGAATGTATGAATTGCTCTGCTACTAGCAGAATGAGCTTCTAGCAAACATATAAATGGTTAATACCAGCCCCTCAATCCTTTCACCATCCCTTCTCACCAGTTAAGACTACTCACTTTCTAGCAAATAGCTAGTGAGGGGTAGCACTGGTATCAAAACCCTGAAAAGTGATCTGACCATGCGTGGCTGCTCTGAGTTCATCATGGGAAGCCCAGCTGCGGCCTGACCAGGCTCCTCTTTGCCCTGTCTTTCTGTGCTTCCTGTGCGTGGCTTGTAAAGAGTGGAGCGGTGTGTGAAGAGGACCTGAAGAATCTCATAATGTGCTGAGAAGGAAATTTAAGAAACATTTTATGAAATCTTCTAAATATATCCAGCATTGTAAAATAACTAAAAATTATTCCTAATACCAGCCTGTAAGGCCCGTTTGTTTGTTTGTTTGTGTATGTGTGCATGCTGTTATTTATTGTTTGTTTGTTTGTTTGGGGGGGGTTGATATACATGCTGTTCTAAGATTAAGGAAACAAATGAGTGAAATGCCCTTGCTTCATTCTGCATCATTCTTAACATTTCATGTCACTCTTATCATCAGGGTGGAAATGGGGATCTTAGTGGTTCTTATACACTTCCACAGGGGTTGTGATGAGGTCACATAGATCCATACATGTCTGATAGATGTACATCAAACACCTCCTGTGGGAAAAAGTACATTAACTTAAATGAGGTGAATTAGGTGCTGGTTTAAGCATTGCCTACTAAACAAAATCTATTACACTGTCAAGGACACTAAATTGTTTAATTCAACATTTTAAATGTGAGAAGTTAATGTTGGTAGAAGAGTTAAGCACATTGTCCATTTATCACCCTAAAGACAGAGATAGGAAAATATCTAAACCATTAGCCACATAATAGCTTCAAATGTTTTATTCTGATAACCTTAAATTGGTTAAATTATGAAACTACAATTAAGAATAATTATCCCTGTAGTTGTCAAGTAGATACAGAACCATAAGAAGTAGAGTACTTGCCTCAGTAATATATCAGCTTACAGCAGAGTCATTCCAAACAGTGATGGACTCACCCGTTTTATGTCCCTCTAATAAGGTTTCATAAAATATCAGGAAGAGCTTGTGGCAATGAGCCAAAACAATTTTTTCAAGACCCTAATCCAAACTTCTGCCCATCTAAAACAGTAATGATTTTTCTCTTGCTTAAATTACATTAAAGTCTTCCCTTATTTTCTAAGTCATCCACTTACAAAAGTATTCTGTACACCTTAGATTTTAAAAAGATTTTGCATCTGGAAATTCCAATAAATAAGCCAATATTTTAAGTTGGTCAATACTAGCTTTTTCCTAACATAAATTTCTTTACATCATTACTTCCAAAGTTCCCCCTTCAAGGTCTAGCATCTTTATCCTTCTTTTATTCCATAAACAACTACTCCAGGTCAAATAGTGACCATTCAATCAATATTCGCTGAGTGAATGAATCCATGAATGAACAAATGAATGAATGGCAGACCTAAAAGAGTTCTGAGCAAGATCCAGCAGTTTCACCAAGATCCCAGTATTTCTCTGTTCACGTTTATCCTACAGACTCGCTGAGTTCATATTGTCCCAAAGATCACTTTCCCTGCATCGGCCTCTTGCCCCAAAACCACCAGCTCGAAGATAATTGATTTAACCATGAGATTTTGACTCAGTCCCAGATAACTGGGCTCGGCCCCTTTCCTCACATTGGTCTCCTTCCTGGGAACAAGCTGTCTGCTAAGTTTCTGAGAGATCCTGAGGCTTCCCAACATGTCAGAACACAAATTCAGTTTGGCCCACCCCCAGAACCCCAGCCACTCATCCCAAAGCCCAACAATGAGGTCATGAAACAGACAGACGGAAATATGCTGACATTTGACTAATGCAGAAGCATTGAAATGCTCTGAGGTTTCGTTAGTGACAAATACTACCCAAGTGCTTCTCACGCTTTAATAAACACAAGAATCACCTGGAGGTCTGAGAGTCTGCATTGCTAACCAGCCCCCAGGCCATACTGCAGCTGCTCTCCAGGAACCACACTCTGAGTACCAGGGCTCCAGAGCCAAGAGTCAAACTTGGCTGCATGTTGGAATCTTTGGGGCTTACCGAAATAAGTCCCAAAGATTCTGATTTGATAGGTCCAGGGTACAGCCCAGGTATCAAGATTTTTAAAGCTCCTCCAAAAATTGGAATGTGCGATCAAAGTTGAGAATCACTGCCTTAGACCAGTGTTTTTCAAGCATTTTTAAAAATTATTCCCCCCCTTGAAGAAACTTTCAAGACATTTTCTCCTAAATACCCCACGTGAAATTTAATTATCACAAATATACTATGTATCAGTTTATGTATTGTATGCATATCTATGCTTTATAAATAACTAGAGGATTCTTTGTTTCTTAAGAATCAATTGTCACACCATTAGGGGAGGTATCACACCCACTGAGAATGCATGCTTTAGACTCTGCCTAAAGACCTGGTTTTGTCCAAGTGTCCACACGTCAGTCTACAGCACATATTCCTCCAAGTAGAGGCTGTAAATCTTAGGTAGAGAGGGCAGGCTGGACAGAGACAACAGGAAGGTGATCAGATCCTTGAACCCCATGCCTGCATCCTAAACCATGGCTGGCTGCATGGCCTGCAATTCCTTTGTGCCTTCTATCTCCTCCTTTTCCTAAAGCCACAAAGGACAGTGAATGCCCTGCCCAGTTCAGATAAGGAAGCTCTGGTGCTTGCCAGTAGGTGTGCCTCTGCTTGTGTTCACAAGCCCAGCCTTCCTTCATGTTGCCTAAGAGCAACCAGCATCTGCCTGGAAATAACGGGCTCTGCATCACTGTGTTCAGCAAAATGCTTCCAGGGGACTTTTCAATGTATGTTCGAATTCCTAGCGCTCACTCGGGTTGCACCGTAACTTGTACAGATTTGTAGGAAGTGGGGCTCACAGCTACGAGGGAAAATAGCAGGGCATGCTCAAGAGAAAGGTGGCTGTGGGAAAGGCAGATGGAAATGGGCTAACAAAAAAGAAAGGGGTGGGTTAACAGAAAGGGAAGGAGAAAGACGCTGACGTCATTGCATGTCAGGTGGCACATGAACATCATTTCATGTACTGTTCCACCGGGAGCCCAAGAAGTGGGTGTTATTCTTTCACTGTACAGACCAGAGCCCAAAAAGTCTGAAACTTCCCAAAGTCTACTCCTAGTAAGAGGGTGGGAAGGGGGAGCCTGTTTGTCTGGCCCCAACTCAGTGTTCTTTCTAGTTTATCCTGCTGCCCTCCCAGCTTCATGATAAAAACACAACAAATGACAATTGATTCTTAGGAAACAATCACTGAAGATGGCCCTCCACATTTTAAACCAGGAAAATCAGGGGGATTTGGCCATGGGAAAGCCCCTCTGCAGGAACCTGGGGTCTTGTAGCAGCTCCACAATAGAAATCAGAGTCTGAAATGGATTTTCAAAATCAGCAAGGGGGCATCTGCCATCAGGACCTCCACAGGACATGGATTCAAGTGTCTGAACCCTGTGGAAGGGAGCAGGGTGGCAGTGAAAGTCACAAGATCTAAGGAGGAGCAGAGATGTAACAGGACTGGTCTCCATCGCACCTTAACTAGTAGGAACAGAGGGCCTGCATTTCCTGAGGACACAGATACCAGAAACTACGAGAAAGGACAGATGAGGTGGTGATGGTGGTAAGAATTCCAAGAAGTGGGAAGAGGACTGGAACATGGATGGTCCCAGAAGAAAAGTAACTTGCTCACCTCCCAAAGATAGGGTCCTAGACCAACAGCCCTCTGCTCTCCTGGGCCCCTTGAACTGCAATGCAGGAAACAGGGGGAAGAAATCAAAGAACTGAGCAAATCCCTGGGAGTTCAGAAAATGAGGTTCGCTTCTCAGAGAAAGAAGACATACCTTCTCCCTTCTCCACCCAGACCTTACAGCCTGACCTCAGCAGAAAGGTGCCATTTTCTTTCTCTCTGGCACCACTGAACAGGGAAGGAGGCCTTAGAACCTGAGAGTTCTCACGTGCACAGGGACACAGAGCCCAAGATGAAGCTAATTATTACCATCTGCCTTTACCCAGGAGAGAATCCGTTTCCCTCCATTGGCTCTGCCTCTCTCTGTCCAAATTGTGCAGCCTGTAGCATCCACTGTCACTGTAGTCATGACAGTGACCCTTGGGTGAGTCCTAGGGCTGGCCCACATCACTCTCTCCAAAGGTAGATGCAAAGGGAATCCTATAGGTGAGCCATTTGTCTTACCACATCACCAACTGTGCTGCTAATACAGCCCTCCCTTCCCAGTGACACCAAGTATAAAGGCCCACGTGAAGAGACACTTCCTATGGAGCACACGACATCAAGTAACTTCTCAGAATAACACAATTGTGGGAAAAGGGAAGACCCAGGCACCCACATGGCACTTTAAACCACAACAATGTTTACATGCCTGGAAGGCTATACCATGCCTTCAGGGCCCTTGCCATAGGAAGATAAGAAAAGAGCCACCATGTAGAAGAGATCGCTGAAGAATTCGTTGGGGTTATTGTCATAGTACTTTATAATGGCTGGATGGACTAGGAGCAGATTTCTTTGCAATGCCACCCAGACTCAGGTGACAGGCACCTTCGGACCAGGTGGGACCAGCCTGTTGACAGGAATGAGGAGAAAGCTTGTGCTCCTTTCCTCACATTACTGCACTGATCGTATTCCTAAATGCATTTAACTCCACAAGCTAACCAGTTGATTTCCATTCAACATGATAACTGAAATATCGAGTAGGGATTGGCAGTGCTGGGTAATGCTGGCTGGCAGAAGAATCCCCACATGGTGTTTTGACAAGAGCAGTTTGAGGGCCCCCTCTGAACTGGCATCACTGAGGTTTGCATTCCCAGCAGTCATGAAGCAGAAATAGTTTGATTATTTGCTGAATATTTACCCAAGCACAATTACGTTTGATAAGCAGATTCATTCCAAGAGGCAAACTTGCCTTTGGATGTCTCACTAAAGCTGACAGGAGCGGATCTGCACGCTTTGATGGGAGAAGGTCTGTGGCAGAGACCTGGGTCTGTTCGGCATAAGGCAGATGGTGCAGTGAGACCAAAATTGGGGAATTGCTCAGTGGGAGCCTGTGTCTTGGCAACGAAGATCGAGATCAACAATGGTGGGCAGATCAAGATAGTAGCAAACATCCAGAGCATTTACCTAAAGAGATAGAGGGAAAAGTAAAGGAAATGAGAAAGAAGTCCAACACGTTCTTACTAGTCTGAACCAGCAGACATTCCTCAGACTCACCACTAAGTTCACTGAGCAATTGTGCAAATTCCTTGGATAGCTATCAGATATTCCTCATCTCCCCTCGCTCCCATCCCCCATAGAAAACCTCATTCAGTGAGAATTCAGTATGGAATACTACTGTTTTCTGGGCATAAATATTGTGGAGTACTTGTGTGTGTTTCCATGGATACCCATGTAACCATTCTGGAAGTACCCACAAGTAATTTTAACAGTGGTTTCCCTTGGGATGAGGTGCAAGGCAACTGGGTATGGAGGTGGAAATAAGATAGGGATGTCTTGTATGCCTTTTGTTATTTAAAACAAGTGAATTTGTTGCCTATCTAAAAAATAAAATAATAGGAATAGGAAAAAATAAATTATTTAAATGACAGCCAACAGAAATCCCATGCTTACCTCAGACTGGGAAAGGAGGGAGAAGGGAGACCCAACAGCATTCCTACCTTCCCTACAATCTCACCTCCTGCCTTCCCCTTCCCTTCCAACCATGCCTGGGGTCTGAGCCTGCAAGCTCTCAGGGCTCAGTAAGAGAGAATAGGACCACCTCCTAGTCTTTGAAGCAATAACAGGAAAGCCCCAAACCTGAAACCTAAAAACAAAGAAAATCTAAAAGCTTCAATCAATGATTAGGACCAGAAGCACTTGGCAGGGAGATGAGCTGGAACAGGTGTGAAATGCAACAGTTGGAGGGCCTGCTCTCTTTCAAAAACAAAGGCAACGCTTCTCCTTGAGCCTGGGTTTCCTCCTCTGTAAAGCTGGTTGGTGAAGATCAGAGATGGGATGGGGAGAAGGTCTCTAGCACAGGGCTGGGAGGAGAGGTGGAGCTTGGACTGTCCACAGTCATTGATCATCTTAACCACACCCTGTGGCTATGCTCAAAACTGCCTTGAGTTCTGAGCAACACCAAGGTGTGGAGGGAAAGAATGATGGTCATAAGACTAAGACTTCCGAAAGCACTGGACAATTTGAGATGATGAGTTTCTGCTCCTCAGAGGTAGAGAGAGGAAAAAACCTGGCTTTGAAACCAGAAAGACAGGTTTCACTCCCAACTCCTTTTATTGAGTCTTCAGACAAATTGCTTAATCTCTCCCCTCCCAGTTTCTTTATCTGCTAATTGGATTGTAGTGCATAATACAGCACCTAAGTGGCACCCCCAAAGGGAACTGTTCCTTGAAGTAGGAACCTAGAGGTGATGGTAACAGACTAGGATCCAAATGAAAAATATCTCCCACACAATATTTTGTTATTATCACTATTATTAATGTTGCATTTGGTTCTTTGTCTTAATTCAAAACCTATGATTTGTTGTTGTTCCTTATACTTTTTGCTGTTTGTTTCTCTTAGGCATTATATTTGCAATAGTACTGGAAAGAATACCACAGGGCCAATGTGGAATGTACACCTCACTCTCTTGGCCACGGTGAGACAAGGATTCACCATCAATATTATTATTCCAAATCCTCAGGGATCTTGTGATATCCCTCACAGAGAACCTAGGACTTTGACACTTGGAGCAGATAATTTTTCAATTCCCCCTTCTCCATATGATAAAATTAGTTTCACTTATATTCATGTGGTATGAGCAATAGCCACTATTTTTAATGCATTTGTTCTTCAGTTGTAAAGTGATTATAATTTTTAGAAGAAGAAATTTCTATTTTAAGAATGTTATTCAAAATTTAGTACAATATCTCCTTTATGAAGTAATATTTGCACTTACCAAACAGAAATGTTACATTTTGAAGTTTCTGCTTTATATTTTAAGCACAAAATCTCCAGGTGGTCACAGAGGGTGATGGAATTTTAAAAACTCAGATTCCGCATCGTTATCTTCATATTAACCAGGCTATCGTTGTGTATTTCACATCTGTTATTCAAACACAGAATCGGCGGTATCATGAGGATGGGAGACACATGCTGTGTCCAAAGTGAGGTCGAAAAATTCCAGACCATTCTTTACACATTTACTCTCAAAACATACAAGTGGCTGAGTCCATATACCTCCGAGTCCAGTATATAACAAGTTTTCCAAATTAACTGCCTTGTAGAATGCAGTCTTTATTAAAGAATCCTAATATATAAAGATCCAGGGTCCATCACAACCTAAACGTCTGGAAGGATGACTGAACACCAGGCTAGGGTCCTGGCTGGTGTAGCGGGAGTCAGTCCTGGGTCATGACCACCTACAGCACAGCCACAGGAGGGAGCTGTGGGAACAGAGGCATGCTGTGATTGGACTGGCCTCTTGGTTCCAACCCCTGTGTGCAGGCTCTGGGGAATCAGAGCCATGTTGCAATCTGTGAATCTTGGTCCCTCCCCTCCCCTGCAGGATCCAGGGAATTGGAGCCAGGCTGCAATCTGACTGGCCTATTGGTCTTTCCCCACTGGCCTGCAGACCCAAGGAACCAGAGCCATGCTGTGATGGGACTGGACCCTACCCGAGGGGTCCTGGATGGTGAGAGCATGCAGGCCGGGCTGAGAGACCTCCCCACCAAGTGCACGAATTTTTGTGCACCGAGCCTCTAGTAAGGAATAAAACTATGCTAATTTAAGATGACATGTGTGTTAGTAAACTTCAAATGTAATTTTAATAATCATTTAGAATATAGCCAATAAATACTGACATGGTTTAGAATTGCCCACTCATGGTGATGATATAAAGTGCATCAACTTTTGGTTGATTTTATTGTTTTTAAATTTTTTATGGACATTGCCTATACCAGGAACAGACCATTCTCACCCACACCCTTGCACCTGGGCCCCTCACTCACCTCTCAGTCCAGCTGACACGGTTCCCAACTCCCAACCTGAGCACATTTAAAGTAGGAATTCATGCTAATCAAAATAGTACCTGGTAATAAAGCAATTCCTGTCATCCTCTTTTTGTATGTTGGGCCACTTGGTCAAGGATTGATTTAAATGCAATCTAAGACATTTCTTTTGGTATTTGAAACAAAGGATGTTGCCAGGAGAAAGCTAGCTAGCTGCTTTGCTGTCAGCAGAGGGCCTCCCTCGGCATGGTTGATGAGTTTATTATGGCTGAAGTTTGTTCTGCAGCCTGGAGGTCTAGAAACTGACTTTTCCACTCCACCCAAAGGAAGTCAGATGCTCCCAGGTCAAAACCAATGAATAATACAGAATGGTATATTCATTACAATGGGGAATGTGGCATTCCCATGACCAGAATGCTGATTCCCTTTGTCTGGCTCTTTCCTTGTGCCGGATCTTTGTATGCTTTCTATATTTGGGGACTTTGTCGTTCATGAGTGGCACCTGCCAGAGTAACATCAAAGAGTCTACTTCCCCAGACTCCCTTAAAGCTAAGGTGAAGCCATGTGACCAAGACTTTTCCAATCAAACACACCTTCATAAGATTTTGACCTAAAGTTGTGCAGAATCTGATTTGTTTGAGGAGGGCATTGTAGGTGCTTTTAAGGCAGCAGTGAACAATGGTTGGATTCCGCTTTCCAACTAGTAGTGCATTCTATCACAGCTTGACTGGTGGGATCATCCCTGAAACCATCCACCATGAGTAGTGCTTTAGGTTGCAGATCACTGATCCCCTACCCCAGACAGTATGTGAGCTACCCAAGATCATATGATACATTTCATTTCTGCTTACTGGAATGGGTTTGTTATTTCCAGTATCCCAGGAAGCCAGGTTAGTAATTAGAAGTTTGGATGTAGAGCATATAATATAGGTAAGTAGAACTAAGGGATATTGGCAGAGTTTGCTTCTCTTGAATCCACTTTTTATGCTGTAATAAATATGTTCTTTCTTATACTATATTAATATCA